>CM055329.1:13192009-13288089 GCA_029228605.1 Salix koriyanagi
AAACTTTGTATGAATATCAATAATCCTTTAACTATATATATAATAGTTATATAGGCATATTTTATAAATGAAAACTAAATAAAAAATTAACCACAACAAAATAAAAAACAAATAGAAAAAAATCCTGTAACATCTTCCATGTCAGATTTGTTCATGTTCCCAATCTCATTTGGTACTGTTAGAAAACTGACCTTCCAAAAATACAAGTTTGAATAACATTGTCTTAAAATTCCAGCTCGATTTACTAATAATTGGATAAAAAATATAAATCTATTTTTTAAAAAAAAGAGTTAGTTTGAGACATTAACATTGCTTCTTAAACATAATTACCACGGGAATTTCCTGGCTTGGCAGATCAAGCTTGGAATGGAGCTGATTCGTTCAGCCAACAAATTACCTTCTTTCTTAAAGTCGCTTGATAGTCAGCTCCAAGTGGATTTCCATCCATCTGTACATAGAAAGAAAATCAATTACATGAGTAAATAAATATTATATTTTATACATAAATAAATAATCATTGCATAGTCCCTCTTCAAGAAAAAGTATGAATGATCATGCATGGAACCGCTAGCAATGTTTTTGTTTTTTGTTTTGTTTCATTTAAAAATATCCATGAAAAAGAAACATGTTTACAGTATATAAATTTTATTAAAATATTAAACTTAAAGACGGCATTGTTTTCTTTATGAATTTTCTCCTCGATCATACACTGGGCAATCAAATCATCAACACTCCATTTCTTGTAGTTGGGTTCAGTGAATGCCTCCATTGTATCAGTAAGTGTTAATAGAGAACTAACTACCGAGACAACTTACTAAACCAAAGTGTAAGAGATGGAAAGTTTATTACAGGCTTGCTCTATGAATCTGTTCTGTTTGATAATGATCGCACCAGAAAAGGCTATTGCATGGCTGTAATGGCCTCTACAAAGATATCTATATATACATGGCAGTTCACATTCTACAATCTTTACCTCTAAAAAATAGCAACGCAAGGCAACTTTTACTTGCTGTCAAATCAGGATTATACCAGGGAATTGGTGGACAAATTGTTCGTCAAATCAAGTATGATGGCACAATCAATGTTAGGGCCGGAACAGATGCATCACAGATATGATTGACATTGTTTCTAAGCTTAAGGATCGAGACGTTCTCTCCTTTCTTTCACCCGTATTGCTCGCCAATTTGAATCTCTTCCTGTACAGTTTAGTCGTCTCGAAACTATTTCCAATACCCAAGATATATACTAAATGGAGTGTTGTGTCGATGGTTTGATTTCCGGTGGAAGAAGAGAAAATGTGTTAGAAAAGAAAGTTAGGGAGTGATTTTCAGGGAACCATGCACCAATATTTAAAGAAAACCAGATGGTAAAATTCAATCCCGTGATTGTTATATATATCAAGAAAATTCGTAAACTATTATTATACAAAACCCTAACACTAATTTTATATTAATTTTTTGTTATACATATACTTAATTTCAGTCAAAGATTGTCAAGAACACATGCTAGTAACGTGGAAGTACGTGGCAAAGAATGACATACCTTGATATGCAAATGGTGGCAGACAGTACTTTCCTCGCAAACATTAATTGATGAAGCACTTGCAATGCTAATGCTTTGTTCTTCTAGATTTTGAAAAAGATTTGAGAGGGCCTGCGTCTTCTTTATCCCTCCTCTGCGAGCAGATCTGTACAATCACTTCTCCCTGTCCAACTTCATGGATTGAAATTGTGGGAGCTTGACGTTCTGCACTTAAATCTTGCTGATTTGGTTGCCTGCCCTCAATCTTTGATAACTCGGTGTTCTTCATGAGAGTTAGCTCTTCTATTTCACTCTCCAGCTCTGGAATGTATTCAAGAACTTCATCAATTATACCCGGAGCACTCCATTTCTTCTACAAGATCTCCAAAAGATAAGCAATATGATATAGTTAAATTGCTTTGTTAATTATAATGTTGAGTGTTTGAGAAATGAATCAACAGGATAGCAACCTTATGATCATATTCATAGGATTATACTTAACTTGCAAAACCAGAGTTTTTGGAGAAACATCCGAAATCTACCAAAAGGGAAGGCTAGTGATTATTAAAGAATGGAGATAGCATAGATTTCAACCTTTGATCTTTGAGAATTCGGAAGCAAAGAAGCAAGAGCCAAGTAGGAAGCATTGAGATTCATTCTTCGAACTTTCTCCTTGGCATTATGTTGTTGTTTCTTCGAAGTTGACCCTCCTTCCATATGGGGCTGCGACTCCATTTTCTCCATTTGCAGTTTGAACCTATACTGGTTCATCTCCCCCTTCCTGACCCTCTTTCCTGATTTGCTGGACGAAACCGATAATTGATTTTCTTGCTCAGGAAATGTATCGGGCTTCCTGCTCATGTCTTGCATGATGGGCTCCAGTTTATCAGAAGATTCAAGAGGGCAGGATAAACTAGTCTCCTTCTGGCAGTTGATCATTGCATTTCTACCACCATCCATGAATCCTCCATCCTCATTTATTTCACTTCTTGGTAGTACTCCGGGATTTTCTTGCTCGAAAAGAAGCAAAACAGGATCCAACTCACTGATAGTTTTGTCAAAGAGTTCTGCAAACTCTTCAGTACTGTTTCTACACATGGCCAGTTCTGGAAAACACTCTTCTTCAACCAAAATTCTTGGATCCAATTCTCCAGAAAATACATGATCACTAACTTGTAAAAGGGTGCTGCTTTCAGGGATTGCTGAGCATGGATCATCTGAAACTTCCAAAGGGATCGTGCATGAACCGCAGTCTGTATGGTAGTTGACTATGTTTTGGATCGTGGCTTTGGTCAATGATGAATTTATTACATGGTGATTAAAATTTCCCAGACTTGAGTTGCCACTGCAGGTTTCGTGATTCTCAAAAGGAAGTACTGCACTGCCACTCCCTTGTAGATACATCCACTGATCATCTGAAGCAGCTTCCCGATTAGCTGAGGAAGAAGACATGTTTACCTACCGATTAGCATTGCACAGAGAAAAAAAATCAAATTACAAACTTTGCTCAGAACATTAATTAACAGCTAGAAAGTGAAGAACATGATTGATGAGGAACAAAAAATTCTTATGCCTCGGATGTTAAGAGCTAAATTCTATATACAGATCCAATAATGAATCCCACTCCAACCTTGAATGGGTCCCTGTCTATATATGTAGTCAACCTTGTCAGAAAATATATTTACATTATTAACCTTGTTACAGTATGAAATAGCCAACACAAGTTTATATATATATTATATATGATGCAATGTAATCTGAAAAGATGTGGGTTACTAGGGTGTGAAACCCTAAAAAAATGAATGAACTTCTTCATATTCTTCACTTAATCTGGCTAGAGCAAGGAAATTGAAAAGGGTCAGATCATTGAAAAGGGATTCATTAATGCTAGCTTCTTCATATAAGAACTGTATATCATTTTGTTTTTTTCTAAAATTAACAAACCATTTAGTATATTAAAATTAATTAAGAGCTCGCAACTCGACTTATATCTGTATTTTCTTTTCACAATGAATCTTGTATGGCTAAAAACAGGAAAGAAATGGAGATTAACAGAAGCACAAGATCCACAGAAAACCTTTGCTCATCATGAGGTGCATTTCAACAGCAATGCATGATGAACAAGTACTGATGACGATGTGATCGTTATACATAGATATGATCTATCTGCAAACTACTTGATAAAGCAAAAAGATTTTGAAAAAGAAGAAAGACAATGGGGGGAGGGGGGGATCATGCAAAACCATAAACATCCATGGGCCAGTAATTACTGGGGCTTCAGCTTCAGAATCACAGCCACATATCCTGGCTAGCTAGACGAAGAAGATGAGACAGAGAGAACAGATTCCGTACCTCACATCACGCTCTTTCTTTTGACAAGCATGCTGTGAAGATAAACAGTACGGAATGAGGTGATGGAGCCAATTTGGCAGGAGTGGATGATGATGATCGATACACTTGAAATTATTTCTCTTGTTTAACATAAAGTCAATATCTAAGAAATGGATGCATGATGTCATGGATCTCCTCATCATGGTTACCCATGTCATTATATAAACCATATATATATATATACACGGAATATCTATGTATATTTAAAATAAATATTAAAAGTGGGGTTCTAAAAACAATTCCCTTCATGCTAACACAATTAATAGAATTTAGATTAAATTTGATCAGATTAATCAAGACACTGAAAAGTTAAAACAAAGTCAATTCAATAAAGTTTCATTAAATCAATGTTTTATCCAATTTAGCTGGAATTAAACTTCCAATGATGTTTGATATTACATTCCAACCATAATTTTGAGATTTTTTAAATCATATTTTATGTATTTTCTATTGATTTTGACGTGGTGATAAAAAAATAATATTATTTAATATATAATACATTTCAAAAAATAATTAGCATTTCTAAATATATATCTCAAACCCTGCTTTGGTGTGGGCAACGGTCTTTTTTTTTGCGAGGCAGTCCTTTCGTAGTACAATAGCCTTATGGGAAGTACAGGATACCATACAAGCAGTAGTACACCACTCCCTTGCCTTCGCCCCCCTCTCGCTTTCTCGATTGGACAAATAATTAATTCATTGGCTTGCGCGCCACCTGTTAAGAGAAAGAAAGGAAAAAAAAATCCCTTTTTTCCTACAGATTCTTTGAGGGGTATTTTGGTCAAACAAGAATGGCAGAGAAAGACTATTAAAGATAATATTAATTATTATGCATGATAATATTAATTATTATGCAAGCTTAGTGACTCTTTCGGAGCGAGGAGAAGTGCGTTACATTAAAAAAATTTATATATATATTAATTTTTTTATTCTTTAAAAGTTTTTTTTTGATATAAACGCAAAAAGATTAAAAAAATAATTTAAAATAAAGAATAAATACTTTTAAAACGCACCCGTGGAAATGGAAAGGAATCAATTTTATACGTTATCTGATTCTAATAGTTTCCTGGAAACTGTTGAGCAAGTAAGGAATGAGGCACATTGCATAATTTCCAAACAAATATTACTAATAAAAACTCATAAGCAAAGTGACAGTATCTCGTATAGATGGAAGTAAATGTTAAATAATCATCTCGTCTGAAAGTTTAAGTTTTAAAATATGATCTATGTTATTTTCTAACACGCCCTTTAAGTGGAAAGTTCACTACCTTGTGCTTGATTTTTATCGAATAGAATGATGGTGGTGAGATTCTAACTCGTAATCGCTGAATCAACAAAACTCTGATAATATATTAAAAAAATATTTTCGTCTGAAAACTTAAATTTTTAGATCAAATAGTTCTTTATCAATACAGCGGTGAGCTTGAAGCAAACATGAAATGACAGTACTCGAGAAACAATTCAGTCGTTCCATGACAATACAATAGACATTCTGGTGCAGGATTATGAAGCAGTTGACAATTTATTCTCAGACATTCAAGAAGACATTTTACAATGGTTGCTTTCTGAAGCCACTGAAAGCATAGTATATGAGGGGGTGTTTGATACTGTGTTTTTCAAACGTAAATTTTTTAATGACAATACAATAGATAATTTTGTTTTTTGACATAGCATATGAAGGACTATTTCTTATTAATAATTTTTTTTGTTAACTCGTGAAAAAAATAAAGACTATAATGTGTTTTTATTTTTATCTTCTAATCTTCTATTTGAAAAAAAAATCATAAAAATGTTAGTTATTCATTTTTAAATTTTAATTATGAATTATAATCAAATGAAAATTTTTTTTTAAAAAAAAGAATGAGTTTGATTTTGTTTCTCATAAGTTATGGGATTCAAGTATTATAAATAAATATTGTAATGCATCCAGAACACGAAAGGAAAATATGATATAGATTTCATCAATTGTTTTTACCATTAACACGATAACCTCTCAAACGAGGCCCCAAAGCTTCAATTCATAAAAAAGAAACCAATACCATTGTAAAGAGAGCAATAACAATAAGTCATAGCAATGTATACAAGCTAAACCGCATGGAGAAAATATTGTAGCAATACATATAAATTATTGTGGATTATAATAGTATAATTATCGTTTTGCCCTTCAGTACATAAAATTCCATTGCTGAACTCGGGGGCATTTTAGATTTTTCCATGGTCTGGTTGACATTGTCTAATTTGTTTGGGAGTATTTGAGTATTTTCTGGGATTTTTTCACAGTAAAACTATGATTTTATCCCCGCCAGCAGGTAACAGAATGTCCATTGCCCAAGGGTATTTTTGATTTTTTACAATATTTATGCACAGTTCAATTACACAATTGCCTTCGATAAGAGAAAAATTGAGAGTTACTTGTAGGGGTATTTATAGTATCTCAAGTTTTTAGAAACAACGAAAATACTGGTGTGCCCTCATATAAGATAAAATCCAAGCATTGTTTGTAGGGTGTTTAGGTAATTTTAGGATTTTTTTTATTCTGTTTTTGCAGAGAACCGTGGGCGCGTCTTCTTGACACGCGGACAGTTTTCTTCCATCTGTGTCATTCAGACGGCGCTTGCAGTGTTGTTTGTTGGTTCAAAATGTTCATCTGGCATCCTACCGAATGCGCTGCCATGTCCTTTTTCCACATTGTGATGCACGTGTCGTCTCACGGTGTTTGGAGGCGTGCTAGTGGTCGGTTAATAATTTGTTTTCCCTTTTTCTTTCTCCCCTGCATCTGAAAATACAGGTAAGTCCTCTTTGTTTATGATTGTTTCGGTTCAGTCCTTGATTTTTTTATTGTTTTTTCATCCTCATTTCAATTATAAAAGTTTTTGATTTGTATCAATTCCGTCCTACAATTGGAATTGATCAAAAATGTAATATTTCATTTCAGCCTTTATTCTTTTTTTATTTGGAATTCCTGTAATTTTTTCAGTATTGAGGTTTTAATTTTGTCATTTAATTGAAATTTATTATATATTTTCTTTTCATTTCGGTCATTATTCTTTTAATTTTTTTTTGTTTCAATTCCTTTAATTTTTCCGGTCTTTTTAGGACCATTTATATTTTTTGTTTGTATTTATGTATCTATACTCTTAGTTTTGATTTTTAATATTCGAATTCATAGTTTGAAAATATCATTTGGGTCAATATTGTCTTTAATATTTTTCTCTTATTTCTTTAAAATTGTATTACTTACCTTTAGTATTAAACACAAAAAATTATCTTATTTAATTTTTGTCTTAAGTTTTTTCGATCCTTTTAGGGCAATCGCTATTTTTTGTTCATATTTATGTAACTATACTCTTAGTTTTTGCTTTTTATTTTTATTATTTTCTCCTTTGTTAGGGTTTTATTTTTTCATTTTGTGTTTATCTAATTGTTTTTTTTTCATTCCTATAATGTTTTTAGTGTTTAGGTTTTAATATGTTTCAAATTTGTTATTCTATTAAAATTAATTATATATTATATTTTTCATCTTGGCCTTATTCTTTTAATTTTTTTGTTTGTTTCGATTCCTTCAATTTTTCTGGTCCTTCTAGGACAATTCTTATTTTTTATTCATATTTATGTATCTATATTTTTAGTTTTGGTTAATAATTTTTATCATTTTCTATTTTATTGGGGTTTTATTTTATTCAATTTAGTCCTGGAATTTTAATTTATGTTGATAATCATTTTAAAATTGATATTCTTTCCCCTCTCTTTGTTCCTTATTCTTCAAGTCAAATTATTTTTTCTATGCTAATAATAATTATTTTGGTTTTGTCATTTATTCTTGTTGTTTTTATTTGCTATTTTATTAAAGTTTTTTTTAGATTTTTGACATAAAATAAACTTGTTCTTGGAAAAATTATGGAGTGAATTTATTATATTTCAAAACATTAGGTAAATGGAGACATGTTCCCTTTGTCTCCACTATCTTAGTTCTTAATGGTTTATATTGTATGTTAAAAAAAAAGAGTAAAATGCATTAAATTTTTTTTATAGGAAACATCATGATCATGAATGTAGACTAAAAGACCATTCAATTCGGGAAAAAAATCACAAATGATCGAATCTTTGTCTTATAATTTTATAAATAATTTATTTATTTTTATCTATTTTTCTAAGATTTGAAAATAATTTCTTTTTGATTCTAGACTCTACTTAAAATGCCTCTATTTTAAGTTTTAAATGGCTAGACACAGGCGGTGGGCCTTGCCAATTCCAGCCCAAAAAGATTCCAACTTATGCTATGGCCATCTTAACATGTGTATATCGAAATTAATTTTAATTAATTTAATACATAGGTCCAAATAATATATATCAAGTGAATGTATCCAAAATTGTAAAGTTTATTCTTACAGATTTTATTGTAAAGTTCGTTAACATATTATAATCTTGAAATTATAACTTTTAGTAGTCCTTTTAGTCTAGTAATATACATTAATCAGTCCTAATTTCAGCAATTGTATGGCACTAACTAGTCCTTATGATTTTAAAAAAACTATATATGCAATCCTATAATAGTAAATCGCTTATAAATTAGTCTTTTAATTTTCAATTTATTATATTTTAATAGGAAAAAAATAGATATTTAAGATGAAAATATTACTAAAAAATCATGACTAACACCTGTCAATAAATTGTTTAATTTCTTTTCTCACACTATAATCCTTAATTAATATGATTTGACAAACTAGAGGGACTAAAGTATAATTAACTCAAAGACCATATGAGCCATAAGTAAAGTCCAGTCCACTGTCTCCAGCCGAAGTCATCTGTCTCCTCCTCCTCCTCCTACTCCGCTGCTTGACTCTCTCGGCTTCACTCTCCCTCTTTCTTTGCATCGCCTGCCTTGAAAGCCCAGCAATTATAACTATCATTTATTTATCATTGCAACACAGATACACAGAGAGAGCTCTGTACTAGTGATGTTGGATCTTGTTCAACCCGTATATGTTTAGAAGATCTAACTATGGAGACCCGTTTTAGATCCGGTTCTTGTGCTCTTGTCATTCTAGTTTGTGTTGTAGGATTTTGTGGGTTTGGTTCGGTTTCTTGTGGGGAGAATCGAAGGCCCAAAAACGTTCAGGTTGCTATTCGGGCGAAATGGGAGGGCACTCCAATTTTATTGGAAGCTGGGTATATTTGCTCTTTCTTTCTTGAACTATTGTTTTGTCTTGGGAATTTGGAGTTTGTAGGCAGAAGGTCGTCCTACATGCTTAATGATGCAAGGATGCCGTTGTTTATATGCAAGGATTTCTTACGTGGTTTTTTATCTATTGATCTTGTGTTATCATTTATTAGTAAAAAAATTCTTTTCTTTTCTTTTCTTGTTGGTTTCTTGTTTACTTGACTGGTTTCTTGAATTTTCTTGAAATGACATCAAGGCCTCTTCTAAGAAAGGAAGTGGATGGCGGTCTTGAAACACAATAACTTGTGAAAGTCAGGATGTTGTTGTGAGGCCTTTCCAAATGTTATTTTGTAGCTTCT
Source organism: Salix koriyanagi (assembly GCA_029228605.1). NCBI lineage: Eukaryota > Viridiplantae > Streptophyta > Magnoliopsida > Malpighiales > Salicaceae > Salix > Salix koriyanagi. The sequence goes on from CM055329.1 coordinate 13,201,442, forward strand.
CATAGGCTGGAGGATTTCTCATTGATATATTGTTGGGTGGGTTTCAAAAAGAGATAGAATTGTAAGATATCGTGGAGGTGCCTAAAATCTAAAGCTGTTTGGTCGTTTGTGTGCTTGAATGAAGCTAAATTCAAGAATCTCTGTGAAAATTCTGTGTTGAGGCAATTTCTTATGGAAACTCATGTTCTTTTCAGCTATTTCTCTTACAATCTAGATTCTTTAACTGGTAAGTACCAGTGTTGAATGCCCCTGGACAAATCAGGCTGCCCATTCACTAGTCATTGGCCTTACTCATTTAGCAGCTCCATAAACATTAACATTCCTTCCTGAAAAATGAAAGTTTCTGCCCTTGATATAAGAATGAGCTTTTTATGTTTTTTTTTTCCTTTCAAGTCATTATTCCTGATTCTTCTTCTTTTGTTTCACTTCTGGGCACAGGGAATTACTATCTAAGGAAAGGAAAGACATTTATTGGGAGTTCATCGATAGCTGGCTTCATTCAAAGAAGGAAGACAATGATTCTTATACTGCTAAGGATTGCCTCAAAAAAATTATAAAACATGGACATGCTCTTTTAAGTGACACATTGGCCTCACTGTTTGAATTTTCTCTTATTCTAAGATCTGCATCCCCAAGATTGGTGCTTTACAGACAACTAGCAGAGGAGTCTCTTTCTTCTTTTCCGCTTTTGGATGATAGTTTCTCAAACAATGCTAGCGGGGGCCTTGCTGAAACCAATGAAAACAATGGAATGAAAAGGTCAGATCCCTTGCTTGTGGGAAGAAATCCTGAAAGTCCTGGTGGGAAATGCTGTTGGGTGGATACTGGTGCGGCATTGTTCTATGATGTTGCAGATTTGCTATTGTGGCTTCATAGCCCTACAGGAATGTGAGTGTTTCCTTGTTTTATTGGTTGCTAAACTGATACATCTAAATCTGGCATAACCAATACACTGCATGGTTTACCTTGGTTATATTTTTTCATGGTTGCCAGGGCAGGGGACTCATTTCAGCAACCTGAACTATTTGATTTTGATCATGTTCATTTTGAATCACTTTCTGGAAGTCCAGTTACTATTCTGTATGGAGCTCTTGGAACCGATTGCTTTAAGGTGTTTCATTCCGCCTTGGTGGAAGCTGCCAAACAGGTATATATTAGTTGGTGTTATAGAGGATCTTATTATGCTGTGAAATCTAGGGGTGTTTGCCATTCACTTCAAACAATTAAATCTAATGAAATCAACCCTCCAAAACAAACAATATATTCTCCTTTTTTCTTAGAATAGCCAGAAGATACTGTTTGGGGGGGGGGTCTTTATTTTTATATAATACACCGTTTGCCAGAACTACAATAGTATAAACTAGTTAGATTGCTCGCGCTATATTGTGGGTTGAGCAAACAATTTTTATAACTGTTGAGATTGAAGCAATTAATAGGATTTGCTAGTTCAAAAATAAAATATTATAACATCTATACATGCAAGGTTTGATATAATAAAACACATCAACACACCTTATTATAACAACAACAACATTGAAGCCTTAACATCTAAAAATCTAAAATTATCAGTACTATTATTGCTAAAACAATAAAAATTATTAAATTACCCCAAGAAAAAAAACTTAAAAACATTAACAAAAGAGGAAGTAAGAAAAAAAACTAAAACTATTATTATTGCGCTAATAATGGAAAAAACAAAATTAAATCAAAGAATAAAAAAATCCTAAAAACTTGAACAAAAAAGCAAACAAAAAAAATAAAACAAATGATAAAACAAAAATAAAAAATATAACATCAATACATGCAAGGTTTGATATAATGAAACACATTAACACACCCTATTATAACAACAACATCAAAGCCTTAACATCTAAAATTATTATTACTATTACTGCTAAAACAATAAAGATTATTAAATTATCCTGAGAAAAAAAAACTCAAAAATTATTATTATTGTGTTAATAATGAAAAAAAAATTTAAATCAAAGAATAAAAAAAGCCTAAAAACTTTAACAAAAGAGCAAACAAAAAAATAAAATAAATGATAAAACAAAAACAAAAATTATTAGCTGAAAAAATCATTTGACTTGAAAATAAAATAAAAAACTACTTAAAAAACTAAAATAAATAACAAAGAGAAAAAAATAAGAAATATCAATTTTCTAATGATCATAAACACAAACTAAAATTTAAGAACTAAATTTTTCAAAAAAAATTACCACCTCAACAAATAAGAAAATAATAAAAATTAAAAACCTAAGTTAAGAGCACATATATATAAACATGAACAAAAATATGAACTATTTCAAAAATATAAAAAAATAAAGTAATTAAAATAAAAAAATTAAAAGTATAAGGGCCGAAATGAAACCAAATATATTATCAATTTCAATCAAAGGAAAAAATTGAAAAAATCAATCCCATAATTAAAAGAATAAGGACTGAAATGAAAATGCAATATATAATCAATTTCCATTGAAGGACACAATTGAAACATATCAAAACTTATATAACAGAAATCACGACCATTCAAAACAATTAAAAGCGCAGGGACTGAAATGAAAACACCATAAACATAGGGGTCTGCCTTGTAATTTAGCATGTAGGTGAGAGAAAAGGGTAAAAAAAAGTTAAACCGACCACTGTCACGACTCTGTCTATTTTGTGCGTCCACGCGCCAAACCATGAGGAAGAGTACATGGAGGTGCAGCGGGTGAGACGCCGGATGAATATTTTTTACCACCGGACGACGCTGCACGTGCAGCCCAAAGTGTGCGAGAGGCCAAATACTGTCGGCTTGTGTCAGACGCGTACACAGTATTTGACAGGAAAGAATAATAATAAAATAGTCAATTCCCTAAACACCTCTACGATCAACTCTTCAAATGTGTCTTATTGAGGGGTAGATTAATATTTAGACATTTTCAAAAAATGTGAAATATTTGAAACACCCCCGTAGGCAAACCATGGTTTTTGTCTTATTGGAGGGCAAAAAGGTTATTTTATGTGCAATGGAATGTGAAATTATCGTGACACCCCCTCCGGCAACTGTTGTTTTTTGTCTTATTTGAGGGTAGAATGATTATTTTATTATGCAAAGAAATATAAAATAATAAAAAAAACCGTGACCTCCCCGAACCAAACCGAACCAAAAACACTATTACAATCCACAGTGAAAACACTCACAATCTATAGTAAAAAACTGACCTCTTTTAACATATGCTATAATGTCTTCTTTTATTGAAAGCTGAACTAAAATATTTTAGTTTAGTTGGGCAAAAAAACAAACCATAGTTTTGTTGTTCGATAGATTACTGTTTCACTTGTCTACATTTATGGTACTATTTTTCTCTCATGCTATGAGTATGATATGTATATTCAATGTTTATTTTTATTTTTTGTTGCTGACGAGTTGGCTAAAATTTTCAGGGGAAGGTTAAATATGTAGTTAGACCTGTTTTACCTTCTGGCTGTGAATCAAAAGTTGGTCAGTGTGTTGCTGTTGGGGCAAGTGACTCCTTAAATTTAGGTGGTTATGGTGTAGAACTTGCTCTGAAGAATATGGAATATAAGGCTATGGATGATAGTGCAATAAAGAAAGGTTAGAATGATAATCATGCTATGTACATAATTTAAAGCCAAGATGAAATTCTATAAGAGCAGTGTTATTCTGAATGAGCCAAACTACCATTTTTTTCGCTCTCGTTTTGATTGACAATGTAAGTTTCAGGTGTCACTTTGGAGGATCCTCGGACTGAAGATCTTAGCCAAGAAGTTAGAGGGTTCATTTTTTCCAAAATACTGGTTTGTTATACTTGAAACCTGCCTCTGTACTTCTTTTCTTTTCACTCATGTCTTATTTTAGACAGTTCTTTGACCATTTCTCTCTCCGTGTGTGTTCACGCGAGTACCTGCACTTTGTCTTATTATAATAATGAAATCTGGTGGGGCTGTACGTTGGATTTTGTCTTCATTTTGCTGCCAACCATCCTTAAGTGCTGCCAACCATTCATCTCTCCCTCTCCCTCTCTCTTCCTCTGTTACACACACACTCATTCAAGCACACACCCTCTAACACGCAGAGCGCTCGTGCTCCAATACACACACACACACACTCCTGCACGCACACATGCATGCTTTTTTTTTCTAGTGCTAGTTGTTTGGGTCTGTCTTCCCATTGATTAGGAACTGCTTAATGCAAATAGAGTCCGGACACAATTCCAGCTGGTTGATTAAAATGGAAGTGAGTATTTAAACTCCCATCCAATTGAAAAAAATCTGCTCATCAAGATCAGGATAAGGGTGCTGAGAGATATCTTATAATATCCCCAGGCTTACTAAAATAATTAAGAAAGCCCTACATATATGTTTCTGTACTGTAATCCCACATTGGGAAACATTGATTAGCATGAATGTTTATAAACCAAATACAACTTCTGAACTTTTTTGTGTAGTTGAAATCTCATACTGCTTTTGATTTGTAAATATTGTTTGAAGTATAAACAAGAATTTACAAGAAAAGAAAGAAGTAGAAGATCAGGTGCAATGTTGGAAGGGATAGGTTTAAGTTTATCTTACAGACCAGAAAGTAAAGCATCAAACACTTTGGAAGAGGCCAGAGGGAAGAGTTAATTAGATAAATTTTTTCCATGTCTTTTGTTCTTCAATAGTTTGGTGTGGTCTTTTGCTCAAAATTACCACATGATCTGTTGCTTACTTTTTTGGTGTCTGTTTGGTTTCTTTGTCTCCTCTACCATATTGCTTATCTTCTGTTTTTTCTTTTGGGAATTTCTAAATTCATCATCTTTTTCTTATTTTAAAATATAAATTGCTGAGTGGTTTATCATCTTTAAATCAGAAAACGTGCTGTAAAAGGCTATAATATGAATTATATTTTATGTATGATAGAAGATGTTAACATGAGATGTAAAGGCTATTTGTTGAAACGCCAAAGATGTTTAAAATTGGGATGATCCTCATGGAAATTTTGTATTTTAGACTATACCTTGAAGTACAAGACTCCTATCCACTTACTGTAGGGATCATGACTCCTATGTTTTCCACGTGCAGGAACGTAAACCTGAGCTTACATCAGAGATTATGGCTTTCCGAGACTATTTATTGTCGTCAACAATATCTGATACACTTGATGTTTGGGAACTAAAGGGTATCTTTAAAAGCCTTTCTTTATAATTGCTTAGATAAACTGCAGTTTCTCTGATCTCTTTTCCTTTCAACAGATTTAGGACATCAAACAGCTCAAAGAATAGTTCATGCCTCCGACCCTCTGCAATCAATGCAGGAAATCAACCAAAATTTTCCTAGTGTAGTTTCTTCTTTGTCTCGCATGAAGGTAGCTTGTCATATGATGTTTGTGTTTGACAAATTTTTAAATAACCTTTCATAATTAATATCCTTACAAAGGAAATTTGTGATGTTGGTTGTTCTGATGTAATTGCACAAATGTTGCCTCTTACAGCTCGATGATTCTGTTAAAGATGAGATAACTGCAAACCAGCGAATGATCCCTCCCAGCAAGTCCTTAATGGCTCTGAATGGTGCTTTAATCAATATTGAGGATATTGACCTTTATCTGTAATGCTTCTGCTCTCAGTGAACTTTTTCCCTCTCTTGCTGATGATTCAGTCTACCTGTTTTGAGTTCTTGAATCTCATATTTAGCTCAACTCAACCAATCTTTAATACACAAACTAGTCTGGGTTTTGGTTCATGAAGTTATTTTCTGAAAGCTGTCCTGACATATGATCATTTGAATTCAATACCTTTATTCCATCAAAATGTTTTGGTTCATTGTTTGCTTCTATGCCTGTAAACTCCTGTAACTAGCAAACTTAAAGGATTTGGACTTCACTATGTTAATTTTTGAGGATTGGCTTTTCCATATTAAAGTCCACATGTAGTTTATCTGTATCCCCCTTATGAAGAGCATACTAATATTGATTTATGGTGAATATTACATATTTTACCTTGACTTATTAATTATTGAAAAAAATATAGGCATCTGCATGTCTTCATTAACCATTGTTCTGGGGTGCATGTGTACTTATCTGAAGATTGTTGTCAAATTGAGATTTGAATTAGGAATTAGAAAGCCCTTTATGGGTTTGAGAACTGTAACATTCAGTCACTAATGACACACTAATCTATTGTTTGGTGCTTCTTGGGATGTTTTAATTGTTAGAATATTTCTTGCGTCGATTTTATGCATTTGATCGTGGATTGGGCAATCCATCCTCTTAACACTCCAGTGTCTTTGAATTATATATATATATATATATATATATATATATATATATATATATATATATATAATTTTTTAAAAAAATATTGATGTAATAGTAAGATAGAGGAATATGCTATATTAATATATTTATTGACATGAAAACAATATATTAATTTATTAACCATCACATCAATATAATGTATTTTTATATCATCACAGCCTTGCATCACGCAGCACAAGGTCTGCAACATTATAAAAGATTAATGACACACTACATATTTCTAAATAAAGGATAAATGATCTTTTACTAAACAAATGCACTGCAATTCATTTTGATTTTCTAGCTCGAAGTCAGTAATTGACCCAAAGTCTGGTACACAGTTCTTGGTACTTTGATCATTCTAATGACTCAATAACCTAAGATATATCTAAAACTCATCTTCTAGCCAGTAAACTACTGAATGTCCTAGGTTTTAATAAGGAAAATGATTTACAAACAAACCCTTCATACTAAATTTCCTAACAAACAGATGTGTCAATTGATAAGTGATAAAGTGTGTGTCTCATAAATTTTAAATGATTGACCTTCCATTAAAAATTACTAAATGTCATCGCCACTTGTTATATAAGAGAGTTGTTTGTAAATAATTACTCTTGTAACAAACAGTAATAATTTTCTCAATATTGATGTCAGTGTAACCATTGTCTTCCTTGTTTTCTTTGACACTCTTGCTTTCTTGAACCCTTCTCTTTCTCTGTGAAACTTGAATTCATTACCTGTGTAAGTTTCAAATAGAAAGATTTACCACAGAAAATTGTTTATACGTTGTTTCCATCCATGACCTTTAAGACATAGCATTTTTATTCTTAACATCTCTTTTAAAATTATGCATTCTACTTATACTTTCTATTTTAGTTGACTTGTATGATTCAATGAATCAAATCGAATTGTTACTGAATTGCATAATCTATGTAAGTCTGCTATTCACCCCATGATTTGCATTGTTTCTTATGTGATCGTATGTGATCAAGACAGATTATAAGATTTGTATTGAATAGTAAGATTGTAAAAACCATTTTGGAATTGCTACTTTGATATATATAAGCTATTTATTGTGCAGTGCAATTTTTTTTCCATGTAATTCTTTATTCCTAAATTTCTGGAAAGGGAGAATCTGAAATTAGATGTGTTATTGCTCCAAACTAATGCTAGTTACTAGTGCGGTCCAGCATTTATTTAGATGGGGAACTTCTAGGTTAACACAGTTTGGGTCAAGACTTCTCATTTGCTGATTTGGCTCGCCATTAATTTAAATATTTCAGATAATAGGACAAACTGTACTGTCTGATTTTTAGAATTACCAATTTCATATGTACTTTTAGAGTTTTATCTCCTAACCCCTTGAGGAAGGAGGGTGTGTTTGGTTGCTGCTCTGCAACCTATTGTAAAAAAAGAAGAGTTATTTGATTCAAAACAGCTTCAGTAAGTTGAATTTGTTATCTTCAGAGTACCCAATCTTTGTACCTTGTAGGCCATGCATTCTGCCTATGTTAACAATAGACTTATTATTACAGCCAAATATACACATCTAATTCAAAGGGATATTTGTTTTTAGACTTTTCAACAACCAGACAGGCTTCATTTCACTTTTTTCATTTTTAAATACAACTATATACTGTCACTTGACATTAATAGCATCCGGATCTCTTCAGTGAAGCATTTCAGTTCTTTGTGACCGAGTTTATTGCACTTTTAATACTTCTTTCCTCTTATTCTTTTATAGGTTGGTAGACATGGTCCAGCAGGAATTATCTTTGGCTGATCAATTTTCTAAATTGAAGGTGAATGTTGCTAAATTCACTCTTGCTTTATTTTGTTTGGATAGCAAGGACTATAGGTGATGAGCACCCTTAATCCTCTCCTCTCCCCTCCCCCTTAAAATATCCCTTCTGAACTAGCAAAACTACTAGCATGACTTGATAAGCATGGTTAAATAATTGGTTTACTTTTTGAGCATTTTTGTTGGAGAGGAAGAGAAGGAAATATTTTCTTTTCTTTTTGAGCATTTTTGTCCGAGACGAAGGAAGAAAAAAAAAGAGGGCGAAGCTAAACAGCTGGATGAGTAGTACACCAACTTAGAGGTAAAAAAATTGTAAAAAGTACACCTGGTTATTTCTAGTTTCTGACATTACCTATGGGAAACTGGGCTCAATCTGCTGACCACACTTCTCACAACCTTGGTGTTTTGGAAACATCAATTGTAATTGCTCCCAAATAGCCAGGAAATAACACAATCCAAGGGTGTATATGTTGCTGGAGAACACGGGAGGATTATTCACCAACTTAGCTTTTTGGTGCTTATTGCAAAAGAATAAGCAAATTTCTTAGTCCTAAGGAAAGGGTTTTGTATTAGCCATTTATTTGAAAACTAAATGGATTGGCACTTACTAATAGTTTAATTGTACAGGACCCTATACTGCAAAGTTGTAGAAATACTCCAGATAATTAAGGAATTTTTCTCCACATCTTAATCCATTTGCTGTAGGTACCCATCAAATTTTGAGAGAACAGGCAACCTCTTCTTTGACCTTATAGCTCCTTTTTATTTCAGTAATGAGAGAACATGGCTTTAAGGGAGAGGAGTTGCTTCTTTCTATAACTCTAGAATAAAAAGTCTACAATGTGGTATAGGGAACAATTTATTGTTTCTGCTTTATTGTTTGTAGATTTGTATCTGTTAATGAAGTTCTTTTTCTCTATTTTACTTCCACCATGTTGTGCTATTATTAGCAATAACACTGATCATAATTTTGTCTATGCATTAAAAACATGCTCTTTCTGATTTGCTTTACGCACTTGCAGGCATGTACATTCGTATATGTAGATGCAAATATTTATCATTCCATGCAATTGAAGTTAATATGTCAAATCGGACTGTGATTTCATGAAGTTAATAATGCTAATTTTTGCAGGTTCCTCACAGCACAATAAGGAAACTTCTTTTGACAGCGTCTCCTCCTGAATCCAATATGATCCGTGTTGATTTTCGTTCAAGTCATGTTCATTATCTTAATAACTTGGAGGAGGATGCCATGTATAAGCGGTGGAGGAACAATTTAAATGAGGTGGATATATTATTTTCAACATTTTTTCTCTTAAGAGTGATTAATGGTTTTGTAAACTCAAATTTACTGGATTTTTTTTTCATGCAGATTTTGATGCCTGTCTTCCCTGGACAGCTACGCTATATCCGCAAGAACCTGTTTCATGCTGTTTATGTTCTTGATCCGGCCACTAGTTGCGGTCTTGAGGCAAGTTTTAATTCTGATGTCTATGATTAACAGTGCCCATCACTTTTCTGCCCTGTCGAATTGCTCATATGTTGAGTTTTGTGAGCTTGCAGTCTGTTGACATGATTTTGTCTTTGTATGAGAACAACTTGCCGATGAGATTTGGATTGATTCTATATTCTTCAAAGTTTATCAAAAAAGCAACTATTCACGGTCTACATTTATCTGCTAAGGACAATGATGGTGAAACTGAGGAGGATATATCCAGTTTGGTATTTTCTTTCGTTATCCATTTCTTCTACTCTCTTTTCTTTTCCCATTAACTCTTATTGCTAGCCTTACAAATGGTGTGCTGTCTGCTTGCCATGCTGATTTCATTCAAACTTTTGGATTTGTGAGTCATGGAATAAGCATATGAATTATGTTGACATGTTTTGCAGATCATACGTCTTTTCATATATATTAAGGAAAGCTACGGGACTCAAACAGCTTTCCAGTTTCTGAGCAATGTAAGACTTGCTCTTTACTTTGGCATATTATCAATTTTAGCACTTATCTGGACCACAACTGCCTGCAATAGAAACTTGCCTTCTTGTCATCTGGGTACTAAGTACTAGGTTTTTATTTTTCCTTTTTTTTAAGTAAGCACTTGGTTTGTTGTAGTTTGGGAAGGTTTGCAATTTTGCCTAACGAGGAGCAGTTTGATAAAGTATCAATCAATGGAGAAATAATGTGAGGGATAATTTTGTCCAAAATGAAGAAGTGATGGGAGGGCCTTTTACTTTATGCAATGAGTAAACTCTTGAGCCAAATGCATGCGAAGTATTGAGTTCACATGCATCCCTCAAAAGTGATAGGGTTTTGGACAGGTCCAGCTTGCCTGTGCTGCACCCACTAACTAATCCTTGACACTAGTGATGTCCATATGCAATTATGGAAAGTTAAGAAACCACATTTTGATAACACCAAATATTATACTAAATCTGAAATGTCCAAAATTTTATTCTTTCCAGGAACTTGCAGATGTTACATTTCTGCCCCTTCATACAAAATTACCCTTAAGTTAATACATTAAACTATAAACGAAGAAATCTACCATGGATGATTATGCTTGACCCAAAAGGCATGTTGATTGATGAAGACAAATAATCAAGCCACCTTGTTACTTAATTTATTTTAGGTTTCAATAGACCCTCCTGTTTTGCTAACTTAAATTGGAACACTTTCCTCCCTCACTGCCATTCTTTAAAGTATAGCACCCTATGGTCTTTGTTGGATGGTAAACATATATTCATGTTGCTGTACGTGTGCTGCCTTTATTCGGTACATTTTGATTTTTCTTAACAAGCAAATTCGTATATGTGTGGCAGGTAAACAGATTACGCATGTTGTCAGATTCTGCAGATGATGTTCCTGAAACACACCATGTGGACGAAGCATTTGTGGAAACCATATTGTGAGTTTTAATTGGTTTTTCTGGTTAACTTTTTTGCTCCATCATGCCGTCTCTCCATGTGCATTACAAATTCTTTTAGAAGATCTGGGCTTCTTTTTTCTTCAATGAATAACCTCCTTACTACATGTTATTATTCCATGCATGTAGACCAAAGGTAAAATCCCCTCCTCAAGATATATTGCTAAAACTGGCAAAGGAGCAAACCTATAAGGAATTGTCACAAGAAAGCTCCATGTTCGTGTTTAAGCTGGGTTTGAACAAGTTGCAGTGTTGCCTCTTAATGAATGGTCTTGTTTTTGATTCTAGTGAGGTAATTCTAATATTTTCTGTTGCATACTTGCACTTGGGCAGCTTTCAGTACAATCATGAGATGCTGCTTTACAGTTTGCATGGCCAAATCTTAATGTGAAATGGGGTTGAATGAAAAACATTTTATTTGAGGAGAAGCAAATCTGCGATACTATAGCAAAGTTTTCTTTGACCACCTTTTGTTTAGTGAAAGATGGTTATTGTGGTAACGTTGACCTCTGGTAATGGAAATTCTTTTCCCTGCTAAGAAACTTCGGTTTTATTTTCATCAGGAGGTTCTTATGAATGCCATGAATGATGAGCTTCCCAGAATACAAGAGCAAGTTTATTATGGACACATAAATTCTCACACTGATGTGCTGGATAAATTCCTGTCAGAAAGTGGTATTAGCCGCTACAATCCACAGGTAAATTATTCAAACACTGCTATTGCATGTTCATCTGTTTTGCTGTGGTTGTTGATGATGTTATGGACACATCATATTTCTATTTTTTGGTACTTGTGTTTCTATGTAGATCATTGCTGAAGGCAAGGCCAAACCAAGGTTTATTTCTCTGACTTCAGGAGTTCTTGGAGGGGAATCTGTGTTGAATGATATTAACTTCTTGCATTCTTCTGGGAAGTAAGCAGAATCTGTGCTAAGAATAATGAAATTTCACTGAATCATTAATGTTTATTGTAATCTGACTCTTCTTTCTAACCATAATAGCTGTAGATGATGTGAAACCTGTAACTCATCTCCTTGCTGTTGACATCACATCAAAGAAGGGGATAAACTTGCTTCATGAAGGAATACGCTATCTGGTTGTGTTTTTTATTACAACCATATTTCTATTTGTTCATTTTCTTTATTGTCATTTATCTTTTATCCTTGTTGGAAATCTCCATCACAGCCATTGGTTATATTTTAATGCTCACATTATGATGCAGGTAGAAGGGTCTAAAGGGAGCTCGCTTGGGTGTCCTCTTTAGTTCCAGTCAAGATTCTGATTTACCTGGTCTCCTTCTTGTGAAGGTTTTTGAAATCACCACTGCCTCTTACAGGTTTGTAAGTCAAAATTATTTTGACAGTGAATAAAATTTTGTTTGGTATTAGCCCTTATTGTTTTTCTTATGGTGTCATGCAGTCATAAGAAAAATGTGCTGTACTTTTTGGAGCATTTATGTTCATTTTATGAGCAAAAGTACATCCTGGCATCTTCTGTAGCAGCTGAAAGCACTCAAACGTTTATAGACAAGGTGTATGATCTGGCTGATGCAAATGAGCTACCACTGAAGGTCTACAAGTCCATCGTTTCTGAATTTTCTGCCGACAAAGTGAAGAAACAATTGAATAAGGTATACATATCTGGTATTTGTGCTAATTGGTATTTGTTGCGTGCATGGAATTGACTTAATTTTCATCTTCTGTTGTCTGAAATGGATAGCTCTTTTAGATGAATACTAGTTTGATGGCCCACACTTCGTTGTGGGCGAAGCAAACAATTTTTACAACTGTTCAGATTAAAATATAATATTTCTATATGTAAAGTTTGATATAATGAAACAAATAAAAATACCCTGTCATAACAACAGTAACATCGAAGTGTTAACTTCTAAAATTATCATCACTATTACTGTCAGAAAAATAATAATTATTAAACTACCTCGAGAAAAAAAGAAGTAAGAACAAAATCTCAAATTATTATAAAATTATCATCACTATTACTGTCAAAACAATAACAATTATTAAACTACCTCGAGAAAAAAAAAGTAAGAACAAAATCTCAAATTATTATAATTATCCTTAATATTAATATTATTATTGTGTTAATAACAAAAAAAAAATTAAATCAAAGACTAAAAGAAGTCTAAAAACATTAACAAAAGAGCAAATAAAATAAATGACAAAAAAAAATTATTACCTGAAAAAAAATCATTTTACTTGAAAATTTTAAAAATGACCGCAGAACGTTGCGGGCTGAGCAAACAATTTTTATGATTGTTGGGATTATAGAAATTAATAGGATTTGTTGGTCTAAAATTAAAATATAATATCTATATATATGAAATATAATATAATAAAACAGATTACCACGCTCTATTATAAAAAATAGCAAAATCGAAGTTTTAACATCTAAAATTATCATTGCTATTACTGCCAAAACAATTAAAATTATCAAACTATCTTGAGAGAAAAAACACTCAAAAACATTAACAAAAGAGTAAGCAAGAAAAATAATTAAATTTTTTTTATTATTATTATTATTATTATTATTATTATTATTATTATTATTATTGTGATAATAATGAATAAAAAACCAGAAATAAATGAAAGACAAAAAAAATCCCAATAACTTTAACAAAAGACCAAACAAAAAAATAAAATCAAAATTAATCTAACTTGAAAATATAAAAAAAACCAATAAAAAACTAAAAGAAGGAGCAAATAAAAAAATATAATAGATGATAAAACAAAATTTAAAATTATTAGCTGGAAAAAATCATTTAATTTGAAAATTTACAAAAAAATGTCCTACGTTGCGGGCTGAGCAAACAATTTTTATTGGATTTGTTGGATCAAAATTAAAATATAATATTTATATATGCAAAATTTAATATAATAAAATAGCTCAACACACCCTACTATAACAATAGCAAAATCAAAGTCTGAAAATCTAAAATTATCATTGCTCTTACTATTAAAACAATAAAAATTATCAAATTATCCTGGAAAAAAAAACACTCAAAAACATTAATAAAAGAGTAAGTAAGAGAAACAATTGAATTATTATTATTATTAATAATAATAATAATGAAAGAAACAAAAATAAATGAAAGACTAAAAAAATGCTAGAAACTTTAACAAAAGATAAAACAAAGAAATAAAATAAAAATTATCATTGCTACTACTACCAAAATAATAAAAATTATCAAATTATCCGAAGAAAAAAAACTAAAAAAATTATCAAAAGAGTAAGAAAAACAATTAAATTATTATTATTATTATTATTATTATTATTATTATTATTATTATGTTAAACACACTTATATATACATGGACAAAAGTAGGGGTTATTTTAGAAGTTTTAAAAAATAAAAGTATAAGGGCTGAAATGAAAATCACATTTATTAACATTTTCAATTAAAGGACAAAGTTGCAACAATTGAAACTTCTGTACCAAATATATTAAGTTTTTTCAACCCAATCCGGAAATTAAAAGGAGGACCGAACTGAAACATTAACATTTAATTAATTGCAATCGAAGGACCCAATCGAAAAAAATCAAAACTTATATAACAGAAATCAGGACCATATAGACAATTAAAAGTAAAGGGACCGAAGTGAAAAGCTACCAAAACCGAGGGGCTCTTCTGCACTTTTTACGTGCAGGAGAGAGAGAAACGGTGTAACCGGCCAACGCCGCGTCCATGTCCACCGTGTGAGAAAACGCGCCGCATCGGGAGGAAGACCAAGCGGAGGCGCATCGGAATAGACGCCGGTAGGACATTTCCGGCCACCATATCAGCCTTCACGCGCCACCTGAAAGGGGCGTGAGGCGGAATATTGTCGGTCGCGTGGACCGCACGCGCCGACAGTATTTCGAAAAATAAATAAATAATAATGGTCAATTACCGGTATACCCCTGTGCTAAATTAATCAAGTTTTGTCTTATTAGTGGCTATATCCGTATTTAGCCATTTTAAAAAATATTAAAAAAAAAGGTAGCGGCGGACCGGACCGATCCGTACACGTGCAATTACAACCGTGACCCTCAGCCGAACCCATTTTTTTGTCTTATTATCGGGGGTAAAACCGTTAAAACACTATTCACATAAGGAAAAAAAAAGGGTGGACGAACTCACGCGACGCTCGGACAAAAAATATCCAGTTCACAGTGCAATGTGTCTTGTGCTACAGGGAAAGTCTGAGCTCTTTTAGATTATTGTATAATTTTGGTCTTGCTAGATATGATCTTGTATAAATTTAGACCTAACATTTCTACTTGCTATTTTTTTTCTCCTAACATCTTTTTTATGTTTGAGTTTGCCTGATGTTGGTATTTTGCATTTGTTGCCATGCTCAAGAGAAGATATCATCAGTTTTTCCAATGATATGCAGGTGTCACAATTTTTGTACCGACTTCTTGGGCTTGAATCTGGAGTGAATGCGGTCATTACCAATGGAAGGGTGAGTTAATTAGACTGTCAAACATAATCAGAAAGCTGTTCAATGGGTTTAATTTCTCATCCAGTTATTTTTTTTCTTTCTTTCAGTTTTTTTTTGCACAATGTTTTTCAAAATTTGTTTAATTTCAGTCAATGTTGTGCAGTTTCATGTTTTGAAATTTTCTTCACCATTGGATAGGTAATGTTTCCTGGTGATGAAGGCACCTTTTTGAGTCATGATTTGCATCTTTTAGAGACGATGGAGTTCAAGCAAAGAGTTAAACACATTGGAGAAATTATTGAAGAAGTGCAGTGGCAGGATGTAGACCCTGACATGCTAACAAGGTTTGTTTGTTTTATGCTCCTGGATCCTCACCCATTTCACACCCAACGTTTTTCCCTTTAGAGAATTCTAATTTTAGCTGAGATTCTTATGTATATTTTCTAATGATAACTTGCCCGTCATCAAGCAGGAGGGGAAGGAAATTTTTTTGAGTGACTAGGGTATGGAGGTGTTGTGCATGTGGTGTGAAAATGAAGTTAGTGATGGGTTAGATGGAATATTTAAGTTACTACCATGGCTATTTTAGAAAGTTGCTATAATTGGTTACATTCCCTTTTTCTGTATCCTAGAACACTTCTGTCATTGGAAAAATTATAGGTCAAGCATAATTCCACATGGAAAAATGCTTCATTTGTGTTCAAACCATTTAACAAGGTGTTCGTTCTGGAAAAATGTTTCGTTGAGCTGAATTCACATCTTTGATTTGAAATTGCACACATATCTTCTTCTTTTTCCCCCATCATATTTATCCAATTGATACAGCACACCAGGGTAAAAGCATTTCCAAGAACATATCTTTCTAGTTTCTTCAGATAGTGTTTCTGCTGCCTTGCCATTTGCAGAAGGCTGGAGTGACTAGGCTCTCAGCTTGACTAGCCAACTGATTTAATTCCTTACACTTTACCCCTTGTTTATGGATCGTCTGAAAATAGATGATAATGTAGGGTTATTTTAATGGAATTAATCAATGTATTTGGAGATGTATTATCAATGCTGGTATACATTATGTTGAGGGAGGAAATGTCGACAATACTTAAGGAGCTCCAACATCATTATAGGTTAGAATATCAGATGGTGTATCGGGAGTGTGCACAAGTGAATGAGTGTAGAATGTGATGCAGCCATTGTTCGAGGGTTAGGAATAAAGTGCTTCAGCTAGTGATTTATTAGGTAGCATTGGAGAACTGGATGGTAAAGGAATGAGTTAAGAAGTTTCTTCATTGAAAAGGGAGATGAGGATGTTTCCACCAGTAGAAAGCTTTGTGGTTGACCAATTGACTACAAGTTGATCATCCCTTATTAAGGTCCAGAAAAGTGCAACCCTTCTCAATGTGATGTAAACTCACTAAGCTAATTCTCCCTACAAAAGATCCGGTAAATTTAGGTAAAAATTGAAGAAAATAGTAAATATTTGAGGCTGAAGCTCTCTGGCAATTCTGGTATGTATTTACTATTGGAGACTAATGTTTTGAATCTTTTTATCTGCAAGCTTTTTGCTCTCTCCTGTACTTCCAATTATGCCATTGCTGGTAGTTTCTGTTCAACAAAGATTAGTTTTTAATTTGTGAAATTCAATAGATTATATTCCTTCTCAAGACAATTCATATCATATCCACCCATTGTGTTTTTTTTTGTTGATTTTACACATGCCACTTGCAGCAAATTTGTCAGCGATATTATAATGTATGTTTCATCTGCAATGGCGACACGGGAAAGAAGTTCGGAAAGTGCACGCTTTGAGGTTTTGAATGCTGAACACAGGTATGAATTATTTGCCATCCCATCCATAAATCCCCCCCGTTTCTGGGAGAAGACTTGTTATCCATTTGAGCTGTGTAGCAATAACAATGACTTATGGTGGATATATGGTGACTCATGGATATGCAATCGGGTGATTTTCAACTGTAATTACAAATATCTGATGAATCTGACAAATATGAATGAGAAATTGCTCTGCTTATTACATTTGCCACCTTCCCACTTAATGATAGATCACAAATTTTATCTCAAGGAAGTAAAGTCACCATTAACCTCATATCAGAGCAAACATTCTGAAATCGTGCAGGGCTTTAAAACATTATTTGAGAAGCTTGATGAAGAAAATCAAGAAATACTATTCTGACCTCTATTATCATCTGTTGCAAGTATAGATTCTTGTAACCATATGCAATTTAAATCTGAAAATAGACAATAGAGGCCAATCTCTTTTCTCAGGCTTAAGTATTTGACACATCATGTATTTTTTTTCTTTTTTCTCCTGATAAATAATTCAGTCAGCATTGCTCTTGTATTCGGTAATTGTATGTTTGCAAAATGTTTGTTTACACATGCCTTTGAAAATCGTACTTGGTAGAGTTTCCTCATCAACATTGCAATGATTACCACCTAATTCTTGTATCCCCAATTTTATGGACAAATTAGTAATTACTGAGATTTCTTATGAAAATGCAAAAGGCATGTTTAAGATAAAATAAAAGTAATGGATTCATGGAAGACCACCATGATGGTAATAGTTTATTCTCATATATCAGTCTGTAATTTCCTACAGATTGTCATCTTTTGACTTCTTGACAATTGATTGCTCTTGAAAATCTTTTTCTTGTTTGCAGTGCTGTTATTATAGATAATGAAAATTCCAGTGTTCATATTGATGCTGTTGTTGATCCTTTAAGCGCCACTGGTCAGAAGGTTTCTTCGCTTCTTAGAGTTCTAAGGAAATATGTTCAACCAAGCATGAGAATCGTGCTAAACCCTATGGTGAGCTACAATTTACCAAATTATACGTTTTTCTTTTCTTATTTTGTTACACTGGTTTGGCAACGTGCAGTTTTGATAGCCTTGGACCATTACAACCATATAACTTGAATACCATCTTGTAACATATCTAGTGGTTTATGAAAGCCTTTAAATCAAGATGATACAATTTGGAGGCCAATGGATCCATATGGTGGTTTGCTGTTTCAAGCAAAGATCAACCTGACATGACGTTTTGCCTTCTGTCAAATTGGCAATTTTGATCTCATTTGAATGAAATGAAGAATTTTCACTGCCACTTTAGAGTTTGACTTTATTTTCCCCTTGTCTGACCAGTCCTCTGCACTGATGCATATGAGTCTGTTTCGATATCGTGAATGAAAACAGATGAATGTGCTTTGTTTTTAGAAAAAACTTGTTGCATCAACTCTGGGAGGTGATAATTAATTATATTGTATATGTAGAAAGGGCCATAGGTGAAACAATGACTTGGATGTTGGAAACATGGGGCTTTGAATTCTATACCTACAAAGTATAGTTGAATAGTTTAGATTCTATTTTTATCCTATTAATGCCAAAGTTTTATGATTTTGACAAAAAAATAAACTCTCGTCACAGTAGTTCAAGTAAGAAATGAAGGAAACCTGTAGAAGCTTGAGAATTGGGAATATCATACATCTCTTTAAACCTATATTGCTCTCGTAAAAGTGCAGACCAAGTTTTTCTAGGCAACAGACTTGGAAATAGTAATTAAAAGAGCAAGTTTGCATCTCAGTATCTATGTAAACCCAGTAATAGCTCATAATAAAAAAAAATCTTAGTGGTTTATGTATTTAGGAGTAAAAATAAGTGAGTGCTATTACTTGGGGCATTTAGTTTTTTTTAATTTTCTGACATGTAGATTCAAATCCATGCAAAAAATTGGTTCAGTTGGCCTGATTGGTGGCCTGTTGGATGATACATGATTAATTTACTGTAATTTCATGTATTGAATGAATTCATAGGATAAAAAAGCTCTATATTTTTTAAAATTATATGCATGATGGATTTCATGTATCAAAATGAAATTATGAATCCAACATGCATTGCATTCTGCAAAATTGAAGGTGATTTTTGTGGAATGTATTATTTATAAGGTGGCTGTGGAACTTGGATAAAATTCTCTCTTTTATAGTCATGCTTTGATTATAGCTTTTTATAATCCTGTCTAACATATCATGAAAGTCCACATGAATGATCTCTCACGCAGTTTGTGGGTAGACAACAGGATATAGTTTCTGAAAGAACAATGAAAAGAAAAGGTATGGTATGGCATGCCATAAATGTTGGTATGTTAACATCGGAAGCATGACATGCTATAAATGTTGGTATGCTAACATCGGAAGGCAGGTGAAGATTACCGTGGCTGATTAGAGATTTGTGGAAAAGTATTTGAATATTTTGGGATATTAGCTTAATCTATCCTTATATTTAAGTATAGTCTCCAATCTGTTCTCAAAGTCAAATAGCTCCTAATTTGTGGTTATATTTTAGGTCATGTCATTTTCAATCTATCTTTTCAGTGGATATCCTCATGCAAATTGATGGAAATACCCTTAATGAAAACCCTAACCTAACCTGATTTATTTATAAAATTAATTTGAAAAATAATGAATTGTTGCATGGTGTTAAAATTCCTTTTTTTTCTCTCTCTGCTCAATTTCTTTTAGTAAATCAGGTTGAACTTTTGAGTTTTTCATGTATGTGCATTTCAGTTACTTTGGATAGAATTTCTAGTACAAGGATAGTTTGATGGACCCTATATTTAGGGACAAATTGGAAGCAATTAGACTTGCAAGGATAAATGGAGATTGAATCTAAAATAGAAGAACAAGCTGAATTATGTCCCTGAATATTTTTAATCTTCTGAAATTAGTAGCTGCTAACTTGGAAGCTGTGATTCGATCATAATCCATTGCTGTCTACTTTATAGATGCTATGAGAACTTGCTCTAAGTAGGCCAAATAGGGTGTCTTTTCTCAAACAAAATAATAAGGTTTTTGCCACTCTTTTATTAGAAAGATGCTGCCATATAGACAGTCACCTTGAGAAGTTTGTTTGGATTACCATCTGGCTGGTAGAAGCCACTTCTTTACTTTCTGGTGTCTTTATTTTCTCGCAAAAGATTAGGACTTATTTTCCATATTATCCTTAGCTGGGCCTTGTTCTGGCAGAAACAATGTCAGCAAATGACCTCTCTCTCTCTCTCTCTCTCTCTCTCTCTCGTTTTCTTTTTTGATTCAAGTTCCTGGATTGCTTCTAATTATTTTTTTCTATATGGACTTTTTTTTCTTTGTTTTTTTTTCTGTATCTTGAATAGTGAGATTGCCTAAACATATGTTGGATATTCTTGTTAGCTGAACTTCTTCATTATGAGCTTTTTTTATCAGCAGCTTTGTTGTCTTCTTTCTACATGCTGAGGAGCTAACATTTTTGGATTTCTTGCAGAGTTCTCTTGTTGATCTTCCGCTGAAGAATTACTATAGATATGTGGTCCCAACCATGGTATATATGTTTGATTTTGAATGGTAATATCAGATATCCATTGCATTGTATCTTAGTTGTGCTTTGACTTTTCAGGATGATTTCAGCAGCACTGATTTAACAGTAAATGGTCCTAAAGCATTTTTTGCAAATATGCCATTATCGAAGACTCTTACCATGAACCTTGATGTTCCTGAGCCCTGGCTTGTTGAGCCTGTTATTGCTGTGTATGTTCCCTTCCTAGTCATGCATTTTAAATCATCTTCATTCTGTTGCCATCTTTATTATATATATTCTACTAGAGCTTAGGAGATTAATTTAGCTTTGCAAAACAGAATCTTACTGTCTCATTGGCTTGTTATTGATCATGTTGCTGCCAAATGTTTCAGCCATGATGTGGATAATATTTTGCTTGAGAACCTGGGTGACACTAGAACATTGCAAGCAGTTTTCGAACTTGAGGCTCTTGTTCTCACTGGTTAGATTCTGTTTCTTTTGAGTAATTCTTTTTATAATTTGGTGTTTCCCAGTAATTTTCATCATATGACTACCAATTCTTTCATACTTGTGCACTTTATTTAGGTCATTGTTCAGAGAAAGATCATGAACCACCCCGAGGACTTCAGCTAATTCTTGGAACTAAGAATAACCCTCACTTGGTTGATACACTTGTGATGGCCAATTTGGGTTATTGGCAAATGAAAGTCTCTCCTGGGGTGTGGTATCTTCAACTTGCTCCAGGTCGAAGCTCTGAGCTTTATGCTTTCAAGGAAGATGGTGATGGAAATCAGGAAAAGCTTCTGTCAAAACGTATCACTATTAATGATTTGCGAGGCAAGGTAGTTCATCTAGAAGTTGTGAAGAAAAAGGGCATGGAGCGTGAGAAACTGCTCATTTCAATTGATGATGAAAACAATTCACAAAGGAAGGTCAGTTCTTGTTATAATTGATCCTAATTTCAAAGGACAACCTCATCTGGATACTTTGGTTAAGTTTTGCAACCTTAGAATGTTTTCTGGGATTTTTTACAGGGAACTCATGATAGCTGGAACTCCAATTTGTTTAAATGGGCTTCTGGATTTATTGGCAGCAGTGGGCTTTCCAAGAAGAATGAGAGTGCTTTAATGGTGAGTTAATTTTGTTTCTGCACTTATTTGTTTCTGCTGCTATACTTCATTTATTCAGATTTTCGTAGTGCTTTGGTGGATTGCACTGGCTCTATGATTTTATAATTAAAGTCCTCTCTAGCGCTGGTGAATTCATAGTGCCCTGGTTTTAGAAATTGTTTGTTTTCTGCTAATCTTTGCCTATTTCTTTTTGGTTCTTAGTGAATTGGTTTTCCAACCAAGTAGGGCATCTTTATGGTTTCGTCATTTCTTTTTGGATTTTATACTACCTCTGGTCCTCATAATAGTTTATTTTGAGTTTTGCACATTGTGTTCAGCAATTACTCAAAATGTAGTCAAGTGTTGCACAACGTCAAATTTATCCTTGATATTAAAAATGCACCTTTTGATGCAATGATATATTTAGATTGTTGAGGCATCATACAATGGGGGCATTAAACAACCATTCATCAACTTTATAGTACGGATTGACATTTAGCTAATTTTGTTGAAGATATCAAAATGTGGCTGTCATGAAAATCCAAGTTCTCTTCTGTCAATCATTTTCTCAAGTTATTTTCTGATGTTTTAGTGTGCTATTAAAAATTTATCTTGGCTATGAGAACTAGCTCTTGAGTTGTATTTAATGGAAAACTGACTATTACATCTCAGCACTGGAAAAGAAATTCAGTGGTACACATATGCTTTAATTATTCTTTTAGATGGTGATTGGTTAATATTTATTCTTTTAGGAGCATGAGAAGAGTGGACGGCATGGAAAAACAATTAATATCTTCTCTATTGCTTCTGGGCATCTGTAAGTATTTTCTTATTCTCTTCATATCTGTGCTTGTTTTCTATTCTATTTGTTGTCTTCTGCTGTCTGATGTGATGTTGGTGCTTTTTGTCTCCCAACAATCAAAATGCAGGAATGAGAATAACTCATTCATCACCTTTTTTGTGTTTGGGATATGGAAGAATGGGGAATGAAGCTTTAATGATTTTATCGCCCTTAGAAATCCTTCTGATAATTTGAAGTACAAATTCAGATATCTCAAAAAAAAACACAGAGAGAAATAGAATGGGAAGAAAGAGTGATAGATCAAATTTGAACAAGACTAAATCGAGCCTAAAACTCATTTTATACCCATGAGCAAAAAGAGTAATTTGAAAATCAAATGTTCAGTTTCTATTTTCTTTTCTATTTTTAGAAAACCATTTGGCCTTATTTGATCCTCTTTGTTTATTAAACCCTCTGGATGAAGAAACAGACCAGCTCAGATCCCCCCAGAAAGGGGCCTGAGGAAGGAACTAAGAAGACAGTATCAGCAACCACAAAGAACTAGAAATTGTTGAATGGGATTTGCACAACAAATGATAATAAGAACCAGAAGTTTGTTATGCATACATGATTCTTGGGAAAGTCATCAAAAGAATGGGATTTGTGACTATGAAAACAAAGAACGTAGAAAAATCAAAGAATTAAAGGCCAAAGCTGCAACTTAAAAAGAAGAAACTGCTTAAGCCACAAAAACAAAATGTTTCCTAAGGGTTAGCAATTTTTTATGGAAAGGAAAACTCCCACTATTGTGATGGAATGACCTACCCAGTATTTAAAGGGGTATTTCTGTGATATGGAAAAGCTGGTTGTAGTTATATGTGGAAAAAAAAGGTCCTACTTCCTTTAAAGTATTCATGAGTAGAAATGCATAACACCTGGATATAGAATTGTATCGATCAGGTTCCCATTTAGTCATTTCAATTCCAATTTCCCTTCCAAGTTTGCTAAATGAACAGATTATGAATCCTTGATTCTCAGTGCTGCCTTTTTGATGTTCTCCAAATAGAACCTTAATGTATTTCGCATTATGTACTTTATCATTTTTATTTCTATAAATTTGAAATTCAAAGTGAACTAAGTGAAATTTTAGACAATTTACTGTTCTGGATTTAATAAAATTAGCTCCTATGAATCTTTTCTGGGATTGTTTTCTGTTCTGTGATCACAATGGAAGCAACAAGCTCAAACAGCCATGTGCTGAAAGTTTTGAATAAGAAGTATGTGGAACCAAGGAACTTTTATCTGTGTACTTAATAAAGAAACCTACACACACACACACACACACTTTGCTGTTTGTTCAATGCAAGCAGCAAAGCTCAAACAGCCATGTGCTGAAAGTTTTGAATGAGAACTTGTATGTGGAACTGAGGAACTTTAATTTGTTCGCTTCATAAATAAACCTGTATAGATGTTAGTTTTCTTCCTGGTAATACACACACACATTTTCTGTTTGTTCAATGCAATCGTTGCACTGCAAAAAAGTGTAATATCATAATGTTTTCATTATGTGTTTTGGGTGTGGCAGATATGAACGTTTCCTTAAAATCATGATTCTAAGTGTCTGGAAGAACACCCAGCGTCCCGTGAAATTTTGGTTTATAAAGAACTATCTCTCTCCTCAATTTAAGGTTTGTATATATTTTATCTATAGTTGGTCACTCACATATTATTTTCTAATTTTGTTGTTTAACTTGTGTGCATTCTCTGGTTTTTAATGAATCATGCAGGATGTGATTCCACATATGGCACAAGAATATGGCTTCGAGTACGAACTGATCACTTATAAATGGCCATCATGGTTGCATAAGCAGACAGAAAAGCAGCGAATCATTTGGGCATATAAGATTCTGTTCCTTGATGTTATCTTTCCTCTTTCTTTGGAGAGGGTATAGCTGTTTTTCTTTCTTTCTCTTTTTTTTTTTTTTTTTTTTTGTCAAAACTTGGTTGTATTCTCTTGCTATTAACTCCATATTTACAAGAAATTTGCTTAAAAATGCACCAATGTTTCCATATGCAGGTTATATTTGTTGATGCTGATCAGGTTGTGCGAGCAGACATGGGAGAACTGTATGACATGGATATAAAAGGAAGACCTCTTGCATATACACCATTCTGTGATAACAACAGGGATATGGATGGATATCGATTTTGGAGTCAAGTATACATCACTGATTAGTCTTTCCCCCTTTTAAAGATAATTTGTCATAGATTCATTTTGTTCCATGGAAGGCCTAGGCAACTTGCCATCTAATCACTGTTCGCTTATCTTTTCCCATTATTTTGTGTGATACAGGGATTCTGGAAAGAACATTTGCGGGGAAGACCATATCATATCAGGTAAGCAATCTTTTTCATTAATTTATTCTTTGGAGCTCGTTCAGCTCTTAAACCCAGCCATGAGCTTGACCTGCGCTCTACTTTGTGCAGTGCTTTGTACATTGTTGATCTGGTTAAATTTCGAGAAACAGCTGCCGGAGATAATCTAAGGGTTTTCTATGAAACACTGAGCAAGGATCCAAATAGTCTTGCCAATTTGGATCAGGTAACTAGTCAACTTCATTTTTCTTATAATCACTGTGTTTGATGCGCTCACTTCCTCGATTGTATACCATACTATTTCAGTGTTCTGTCAAAATTGCTGTTGTATATAAAATCAAAGTGTCACTGTTCTCTCTGAATTTGAATGATTTCATTTAGGCATAGTTGATTGGATGTGAAGAGAAAATGTTATGAGTAAACAAACTCAGACTTTATATAAATAAGACAAAATCATATCTCTAGTAAAATAACTGTAATTTGTCCTTCGTTGCTCCTGCATTACGTTTGCATGAGCATGCTTGACAATTTGCTTTATTAAAATTTTACCTGTTCCTTGTTCAGGATCTTCCGAACTATGCTCAGCATACAGTACCGATCTTTTCACTGCCTCAAGAATGGTTGTGGTGCGAATCATGGTGTGGTAATGCCACAAAATCCAGAGCAAAAACTATTGATCTTTGCAACAATCCTATGACAAAGGAACCCAAGCTTCAGGTGATTCTTCCTTTGGATCCATGATTCTACAAATATGACTTGTTTCTATAATCAACACCACGTTTCACTATTCATTTGCCTATAACACTACCTATATTTTCAAGGATCTATTCATTTTTTTTTCAGGGCGCAAAAAGAATAGTTTCAGAATGGGTTAATCTTGACTCTGAGGCGAGACGATTCACCGCGAAAATCTTAGGGGATGAAGTAAACCCTCAAGAACTTGTGTCCCCCAACCAATCACAGGACTCTCCAGCTGATAATTCACTGGAGGAAGACGTGGAATTCAGGTCTGAATTATGAGCATTATTCTTGCAATTTGAATCTAGTTCATGTGATCACTTTTTGGAGGACTTAGGCTAGCTGGTGCAGTTGGTTTATGCATGGGAAGTGTTGACAATCTCAATATCAACAAGGTGATAAAAATTGTAACAACTAAAGGAACCATGTTAGGGATGTTTCTATGATCTCAATACAAAGGAAGAGTAAGTGCTAGAGTTGTTTTCTTTTGGTTAAAGCCATTTTGATGTGGGGAAATGGTTTCATAGCCAATCCACTGTGAACCAAAAATTTTGATGGTGTACAATTTTTAATGGCAACAAGCAAATGTTTATTGTTCAAATTTATTTGCAATTTCTTCTAATTTGAATTCCAATGATGAATTGAAGATTGGTTTTGCAAAATAAACTTTATTTATAGTTAAAAAATCAAATTAAGAAAATTTATAGTTAAGAAGAATTGCCATATTTAACATAAAAACAAAATAAACCTCATTTGGATGTTGGCATGAGATAAACGATGCTATATTTTTTTAAAAAAAAAAAAGTGGAGTAGACTCTCAAAAAATAAACCAGCTAGGTGCGTGGACCAACCTGCCAGGCTTATTATTTTAGTATCTCTTTTCTTGTAGCTTAAAAATTAATTTGAAATTCTATGTGACGATCATAATACTACTATATAGAATATGGTTTGTTTTTATGTTTTAAAAATATTAAAAAATAATTTTTCAGGTGTTTTTTAATAGATTTGATGTGTTGATGATATAAATAAATTTTAAAAAATAATAAATATTATTTTAATATATTCTAAAATAAAAATATTATAAAAAAAACAGATTCCACGTTATCTAGTAAAAAGCTAAATAAGACGGTGAAAACAATGGTTCCCGGGACAGAATTTCCTGGATGGCCGACAGAGATATTCCATCAAATTTAAATACGGAAATGCTGTCCCACCTGGTAAAGCAAAAGTAAAAAAAAAGAGAAAAGATTCTGGATTGATTCATCCAAAATATTGTGCCTCAGGTCAATTGCTGTGCCTGCAAACACCATAAATGAATTAATTGTGTGTGTAACTGTGTGCTAGAGATATTATAGTTCATCTTTTTAATGATAAAAAACATGGATTTCATTGATCAGTCAGATGCAAATAAAAAGAGATTTGCCTTTTAAATTGCACTTTTTTCTAAAATATTAAATTGTTTTTTTTATATGTTTTTTAATGGATTTGATGTATTGATGTCATATTCTCTTTTCAGGAAGGAAATGATGAAGTTTGTTGTATTCTAGATTGTTTTGCAGTCTGGTCATGCCTCACAAGTATTTTCAGACTTCAAGTATTTGCAAGAAAGTGTTAATTATATACAAAGATTGTTTTTATGTAAGATTTTTGGAATTTTAAAGTCATTCCAAGCATAAAAAGCATTTTGGTGTCTATTTAAAACAAACTTGCTCTTAGAGCTCTTTTTGGTCCATAAGTTTTGGAACCTCGCAATTGATTTCCATAATGACTTGTCATGGGCTTTTATCATGGGTTTTTTAGCACCATCATTCATTTTTGTTATTTTGCTATATTCAACTCTCTTTTATGTTTATGTCCCCCAACTTTATTTAAGCATCTTTTGTCATTGAAGACTATTTTTGTATATTAAAAGTGCTTTTTGATCCTCATACTTACCCTCCAGTGTAGGGTGTAATCTTTATCATGGTTAATTATCAAGAAAAATTTATTAGATTTAAACAAGAATTGCAAGAAATATTTGAGACTTGTGAAGGGGTAGCAAAAATATGGTCTTCCCTCATTTCAAAAACATGCATCTAGGATAAGTAAGCTTTGTTTTTTCATGCGAAATGTTTTTTGATTATTTGTTTAGCTAAGATCTTAGATTTATTATGTAGGTTTTTGGAGGTATGAGGTCACTTTACAAGGAAATCTCCTGAATTCTCAAAACTCATTTGTTAAACAAACATCAATTTGACTTCTTTTTCACATTAGATATTCATTTGCCAAAAACCTTTATGAAATCATGAGATTATGTATAATTTAGATTTAAAGGTATAAGGTTTGCTTGTGTTATTTAAACATAAAAACAAGAGCACGTCCTAAACACAAGAAAATACATGATATTATTGAGAAGAAAAACTTGTTTAGCAAAAAAAGGTCTTGTGACGTTGTGGTCAAAATTGCCGACAAGTCAAAACCAAAAGACAATGTGTGAACATGATCAAAACAAAGAACAATTATAAAGTAGACATCATCTTCCAATTTCAGCGCATTTCCCTTTCAAAAAGCTTGTGTAGGAATCACTTTTATGGTGTGAATACTTGATATACCTTCTTGACTCATCAAATCAAACACAAAGTCTTAGTATTTAAATCTAGAATTCTCCAAGTTTTTTATTTTTTTGGATTCGAGGAAACCCCACTCCCCGGAAAGCGTACTTTATCGGCGTAGGTGAGAGGATAAAACCCCCGCTATCTCAAGCTTTTACAAGAAGTGCACGTCCTGACTCAAATTCGAGACCTACTGTGCAGATCTTAAGTCATTTGCCACCACGCCGCACCCCCTGGGAACTCTCCAAGTCTTCCTAACATCTAATATCCATCTATGTGTGGGTATATATTTAATATTAACGAGCAAAATCTTTCATGTAATAATAATTTTCTCATCATTAGAGGTTATGTATTACAAAAATGTGAATTTCTCTTCTTTTTTCTCTTTTAAAAAAGGAGATATAAAAAAAAGCACACAAATAAATTGTTCAGTGGAAATAACATACACTATTGTAATTAAAAGGCTTAAAAGATGTGGTTAGAATTATAATTTTAACAATATCTAGTCAATTAATATGCATTATAAATTATATAGGTTCCGCTAAATATTTCCTTTTAAAAATTTAATCGTAAAGAAATAAATTTTATTTAAAAAATAAATAAAAGAATATAATAATAAAAAACTATGAGAATATCAAATCCACACATAATGGTAGTCTGAGTTTGATGTGCAGAAGAAGAATCCAGATGGAGAGGACGATGAGGTGGACCCTAGCTGTTTGTAGCAGACAGGACAATAATAGCTTACTAGGCTACTTTCCACACGATATTCACACGACTTTTTTATTATATATAAATAATAAATTAAAGAAATCCAATAATTATAAATATATTAGTGTTTCTTTTTTAATTATAAATAATTATAAATTTAATTAATATTTATTGAATAATTATTTTTTCATGCCTAGTTGTTTTTAATAATACCCTTCAATTATCAATTTTCTTTATTTATTTTTTTAATATTAAATTAAATAAAATTCTGATTCTCTTAGTAAAATTAGGTCAATGGAAAGTCATTGTGGCCACATGATTGAGAACATCACTAGTTAGGCCAAATCTTTTTTGATATCCCATCCCATCACTTGTAATTTAGTAGGCAAGTTGGAATTACTTTTATTTTTAGTAAAATTAGCACGAAAACCATATATAATAATATCAGTAAATTTAAAAATATGATTTTTATTAAATTTTGTTATTTTAAAGCATTATGAAATATTTATTGTGTTCGAGAATAATAATATTTAATAAGCATTATATTTCTTAACCACGACAAGCTGAAACTCTAATTTTTCATCTTAAATGATTGTTTGTATTGTATAAAAAACTATAATTTTATGGATTTTTTTTCTTTCATCCATGTTTTATGAAATTAAATTTACATATTTATTAAACATTGCTATTCGTTTGTCGTGCTTAGAAATAATAAAATATAACAAGTATTGACAAAACATGACTTGGTCAAACTGTGTTATTTCAATAAAATATAATTTATTGTTTAAAAAAAACAATATGCTAAGTGACAAGTTGATATCATAGAATAATTATGGGGATTAAATTACAGGAAAAGGTTATAATCATCCGTCCTTGCCCACAAGCAAGGCCAAGTATTTGACGCCCCACAATTTCTACTCAAGATCTTATCACAAGAACCAATCAGTCAATCAATCAATCAGACGCACCTCATTTCATTTCCAGTGGCACCACCACCATGCATAGGACCACCACCACCACCAGCCACCGGACACTGACAGTAATGCTTCTCTAATTAATAACGAGGAGCTCGATCCATTCTCTCCCACCCAACCCTCTCTCTCTCTCTCAGATCTCTCTCTCTCTCCTCAGACACCACCATCTCTTGCATTTGCAGGAAAGATAGAGAGAGAATGATGGAGACGAAGTTCACGCCGTACAATCTCCATCTTACCTCTAGCATGATCAGGAGGAGCTGGAAAAACGACTCTGATCAAACCCCGCACCAGGAAGAAGATGATACAGCTCTTTCTCTTTCAAGCTTGTCAAAGATTATTCTCCCTCCGCTGGGTGCTTCAAGCTTTAACCAGAACCCTACACAGTCCGGCGGCTGGATAATCTCGCCTGTGGACTCAAGATACAGGTACCACAATTCACTACACATACCTCCTATCATCTTTTCTATGATGATCTCTTATGAAATTTACTGAATTTCTCAACCATGCATGATTGAGAACATCACAAGTGTTCATGTCCATGACTTAACCGTTTAAGTTCCTATAAGAGATAGTTTTTTGACACGGTATTAGAATTTTACTGACTCAATAATTACAAGTTCAAATATTATCATCTTCATTCTATTTAATAAAAATCAAACACAAAGTAACGTGAGCATGTACAAGTTTAAGATTGAATAATTTTTCAATTAAAAGAATGTATTAGAAAATAATATAAATCATATTCTAGAGTTTTCGACGTGAGATGATTCCTTGACAAGAGCAATATTAAACTAATTCTACACAAGAACACGAGTGCTAAATCAATATTCCAAGCTTCTAATCCCTAATTATATCGAGAATTGGTGATTAACTTGAAGAAATCGTGTGCTTGATGCAGGTGTTGGGGGACATTGATGGTCGTTTTGGTAGCTTATTCTCTGTGGGTGTACCCTTTTGAGGTTGCATTCCTACACTCCTCGCCGCATAGAACGCTATCCATCGCAGACAACATCGTCGACCTCTTTTTTGCTGTGGACATCGTTCTAACATTCTTCGTCGCATTCATCGACTCAAGAACCCAGCAGGTTGTTCGTGACAGGAGAAAGATTGCTGGGAGGTAATTAATTATTAATCCCTCCTATTTATATTTTAATCTGTTTAAGTTAATATATATATATATATATATATATATATATAGCCCTGGAGAAAGAAACACCACATGCATGCATCATCATGCTATATATAGACCACTTTGACTCGAAGCTATTAAATTAAACCATGCCTTGGTCAACGATTATGGCTTGGAAAGGTCAGCTTGAGATTAATAATAAAAACAATAATTAAACATCATATTAAAATTTTAAAGTAAAGGGGGTAGCCAATCATTATCATGCAATAGATTTGCATGAGATTCGGAGTGATCATGATTAACCCATTTCATTTTAATTTTGGGAAATTATGAATCACGTGAGTCGATGATGGCAGACTCTTCCTGCTTCTGCACCATCACCACAACCCATAGGGTACTCCTTAATATTTATTTATTTATTTTTATTAATATGGATGTCTGTCCATTTAACTTCATTATAATTTAACTAATTTCATAAATTTTAAAGTTAGCAACATATATATACAATTATAATAATCATTATTTCAACAACCATCCCATCAAAAACCTCATCAAAACCAATTATTATTATTTTTCATTATATATATATATATATATATATATATATATATATATATATATATATATATATAATAGGGTTGATCTTAACCCAAGTGAACTCACAAAGCTTTCAGTCCTTTTTTTTCGGGGTTTTTTTCCCGAGCTGTTTTACTCAAGGTTATCAATGTACTGTTCTAGTTTTTTTATTAGCACGGAACTTTTTTTGATTTTGGAGTATTTCGGTATGCTGTTTCAGGATTGTACTATTTATATATAATTATATATATATATGTGTGTGTGAAAAAAATTAAAATATTAATTTAACAAGCATAATTAAAATTCAAGATAAATTAACTTTAAATTATATAATATAAACACAAAGTCAAACAAACATAATCTCAAAATTAGAAACACAATCACAAATTAATCAAAATAAGGAGGATTTTAAGGCCGGAACGGTACCGAGACGTCCCGGCCTGAATTTGAACAGTATTTTTGGAACGGACCGTAATTAAAACCGAGATGAAAAACGATGCTATTTTATCTCGGTTTTTTTAATGGCACGAATGTTCCAGCCGTTCCGAAACAGAACGGAATTGATAACTGTGGTTTTATTGATGCCGGTGGTGGTGGTGGTGCGCGTGTGATAGGTACCTTTCAACATGGTTTCTGATGGATGTGGCATCCACCGTCCCATTTGAGCTACTGGCCTACTTGTTCACAGGCGAGGAAAAGGTAGGGCTCTATTATTCCCTCTTGGGCTTGCTTAGATTCTGGAGACTTCGAAGAGTTAAGCAGCTCTTCACTAGGTATACGACTCTTCCTTCTTCTTTCCTTTTCTGTTTCTTTTCCCCTAACCATTGAAGAAAATCCATGAACTCGGGGATTTTGCAGGCTTGAAAAGGATATAAGATTTAGCTATTTTTGGGTCCGATGTGCTAGGTTACTATGTGTAAGTAAATTTGATTTTTTTGCCCTGTTAATGAATAAATTATTATTTATTTATTTATTTGATCGTCATCAACTTTGTTCTGGTTGTGTTGAATGTGTTCTGGTTTCTTCTTCTCAAACTTTATCTTCTTTGTTCAATTTATAGACATGTTAGAAAGAAATTATATAAATTAAGTTTCTTGAAGAAAAGAATGACATATAATTTTTATTAATGTTTTTATTTTTGGTTTAGGTCACGCTATTTCTTGTGCACTGTGCTGGTTGCCTCTACTACTTGCTAGCTGACAGATACCCACACAAAGGGGAAGACATGGATAGGTGCTGTGATACCAAATTTCAGAGAGACGAGCCTTGGGATCAGATACATTTCAGCCATGTACTGGTCAATCACCACCATGACTACAGTCGGTTATGGTGATCTCCATGCTGAAAACTCCATGGAAATGATTTTCATCATCTTCTACATGCTCTTCAACCTTGGTCTGACTGCTTATTTAATTGGTAACATGACAAATCTAGTCGTTGAAGGAACTCGACGAACCATGGAATTTGTACGTGTTCATATGTCCACTACTTGTTTCTAGTTTTTTTACCCTTGAATTGTCATTTTACTGGTGAATTTTGCTGCTAAAATCCATGATGATCCGTCCTTCAACTGGTTCTCAGCACCAAATTAGTCCCTCTAAACTATAAAATTCGGTGCAGAGGAACAGCATTGAAGAAGCATCCAATTTTGTGTGCAGAAACCATTTGCCTCCACGATTAAAGGATCAGATATTGGCATATATGTGCTTGAGATTCAAGGCTGAGAGCTTGAACCAGCATCAATTGATTGAACAGCTACCAAAATCCATCTGCAAAAGCATTTGCCAGCATTTGTTTCTGCCTACAGTGGAGAAGGTCTATCTTTTCAAGGGTATCTCAAGGGAAACACTCTTGCTCCTGGTAAGGAAACTGTGATCTTTTTTCCAAAGTAATATAACTTGATGATTTGGTGCCATGTCTGCATTGCTCCATAGTTACAAAAGAACTTGCCCGAATCTATAAATATTTAGATCGGTGGACTTTTTGAGATCAGGACAGGATCAATTAGAATTCTAAAATTCCAAACAATGTAACTAAAATAACCAGGTTGCGAAGATCAAAGCTGAGTACATCCCACCAAGAGAAGATGTTGTCATGCAAAATGAAGCTCCAGATGATGTTTACATAATTGTATCAGGAGAGGTTGAAATCATCGAATGCCATCTAGAGAAAGAACGAGTTGTTGGGACTTTGCGCTCTGGGGACATGTTTGGAGAAGTGGGTGCACTTTGTTGCAGACCTCAGAGCTATATATTTCGAACGAGAACACTCTCACAACTCCTGAGGATCAAAACCGCAGCTCTTATAGAAGCAATGCAGACCAATCAAGACGATTACATAGCTATTATAAAGAACTTTCTCAAGGTTTGTTTGTCATGGATTCGGAGTGAATCCTCTGCTCTGGTGTTGTTTCATTGAAAGGCTTGATGTTTCTTCTCTCTTTTACCGGACCTTTTATACCATATTTATGCCTTTGCTCATACGATGGGCTCAATTGGGGCTCGATGTTTAAATAACATGTTGCACTGCAGCATTACAGCAAGCTCAAGGATCTGAAGATTATCGGAGGTTTAACTTTTGAGAATGGAGAAGAAGAGGAGGATGATCCGAACATTGCTTTCAACTTGCTAACTATAGCAAGCACGGGCAATGCTGCTTTTCTTGAAGAACTTCTCAAGGCAAAATTGGATCCTGATATTGGAGACTCCAAAGGAAGAACCCCATTGGTATGCTCCTGCGTACTTAGCCTAAGAAGTCTCCATACCCTCACTAGTTTTCATCAGAATATACATGTTTGTTGAACTCAAACGTCAATATATGGAAATTCTCAAGAATTTTCTTAAGCATTAATCTTTCTTCAAGAAGAAATGACATTCCTGAGCCTGTCCATTGAACTGATGAATCTTGTTCATTGTCATTACCTGAGAATCATCGCATTTCATTCTTCAACAGTACTGTACTCTTCAAATGAAATAGATGAGCCCTTGACTGCCTACTGGTTCATCGTCGACTCTCCGAAGATAGTGAATGATGATTTCATTTAGAAAAGAAGGGTAGAGGATGCAACATATGCGTGATTTTTGCTAACTTGTTCCATGTTTTATGGTGCCACAGCACTTAGCAGCGTCAAAAGGACATGAAGAGTGTGTGATGGTGCTCCTTAGGCATGGATGCGATATACACCTGAGAGGTAAGCACACAACTTCATAGCTTCTTGAGGTCCTGGAAATCGCTTGATCATCTTCCTAAATCTAACGTAGATAACACAACTCCATGGTCAATGACAGATATTAATGGTAATACTGCTTTGTGGGAAGCTATATCATCGAAGCATCATTCCATATTTAGGATTCTCTATCACTACGCTTCCATATCTGACCAGCACACCGCGGGTGATCTCTTATGCACTGCTGCAAAAAAAAATGATCTGATGGTGATGAAGGAACTGCTGAAACAAGGACTGGATATTGATTCAAAGGATCGCCATGGCAGAACAGCACTCCAAGTAGCCATGGAAGAGAATCATGGCCCGGAAATGGTGAATTTGCTGGTGATGAATGGCGCAGATGTTGCTGAAGCAAACAGTTCTCACGAGTTCTCTTCCACAAGCCTCAACGAAATGGTTCAAAACAGAGAGATCGGACACCAAATTATGGTGCCTGATGTCCTGACAGCTAATGATCAAGTGCTTTTAAAGAGGTGT
This sequence comes from Salix koriyanagi, assembly GCA_029228605.1. Classification (NCBI taxonomy): domain Eukaryota; kingdom Viridiplantae; phylum Streptophyta; class Magnoliopsida; order Malpighiales; family Salicaceae; genus Salix; species Salix koriyanagi. The sequence continues at coordinate 13,236,920 of CM055329.1, forward strand.
GAACGAGAACAAGAATGCCCCTCATGCTGTAAATCCAGAGGATCATCAGATTGCATTAGGGTGAGCATATACAGAGGACATCCCATGGTTAGGAGACAAACTTGCTGTGTGGAAGCTGGGAGATTGATCAAGTTGCCAAATTCACTAGATGAGCTAAAGAGCATTGCAGGTATATTTTAGAACCTAGTCTGGATCAGGTTTTGATCGGTCAAGAATAAATCAAGTTTAATAAGAATGGTTTCAATATTTAATTTAGAATCATGTTCTTCTAATAGGTGAAAAGTTTGGATTGGATGCGAGAAATGCCATGGTGACAGATGAAGAAGGTTCAGAAGTTGACTCAATTGAAGTGATTAGAGACAAGGACAAGCTTTTCATAGTCGAAGATCCAACTCGCTTGATGCTTGCTTCCTGATCGATCCAACTCATTAATTTGGCATACATAGTTTTATACATTAGTCTACTTAGATCTCACTTCATAATTAGCATAAATGCAATTATGTCGACAGAACTTATTAATGCAAATATTATTTATTATAGTTTTGATTTGTCCTAACCTGGTTTTTGAAAATATAGTATCGATTATTTGACAATGCATCAAAATAATTTTAAAAAATTAAAAAAAAAAATCATTCAAAAAAAAAAAAATCATTTGTTTCAAAAATGTTTCTGAAATAGCATAGTGTGTCCCTTCTCCTCTGTGAATCTAATTATTACATCACAAGAACATTCAGGCTTTAATTTGATTCTATTTCGAAAACAAACATTGATAGCTAAATTTAATTAATATATCTAGTTTTTATGGGAAGGAACACATGCATGCGGGATTGAAATAGATCGAAAAAGGTGAAGAAGACAAACATTAACCACATCAAATTAAGTTGAAGAATGAGAAAATTAAGGAATCTAGTCAAACTCTTAGAGCCCAAGAAACACAGTCTAGGTCAGGATGCAGTTTCGTTCTGTTTTTTATATCAATTAAAAAAAAATCGTGTGATTTTTATCTCGGGTTAAATTCTGGTTCATTCTGGATTTTTCAGTCGAATTTCGGCCGAATTGTGCCGAAATCATTTCGCCTATGCCATTTCGGTCAAATAGTGTTTTTTTTTTTTTATAATGAATAATTTTACAGTATCAATCATATCTCTTAATCCGACTGTGAGATTGAGATAGAATTTTACGAGGAGTCTCTTAACATATTTATATATATTATGATAAAATTTCAGAGCAATCAGAGAATGTAATTACCTTGCGATATTGATGATGACATTCTCGTAATATTATACATGTTCATAATTTTTTTAGAAAAATCATTTTTTTTGTATTTTTTTAGATTAAATTGCACACTTCAAAATAATTTTATTTTTGCATTTGAACTATTTTTTTAATATATATATATATAAACAGTACAACCCCGAAATGACACGTTGAAACATTGCAAAACCGAAATATTCTGTTCCAATTAAAAAAACAAAACACCCAATAAAAAAATTTATCAACCTTCATCTAGCTAGCTTGTCATGCATAGAGTGAAGATCAGGTGCATGCAACAAGAATATTGTCCTGATTTTCTTTCCAATATATCAGCACACATGCAATATGGAGGAGCTAGGCTCAGAAGACGTTTGGCATTGCGGTCGAACCTCCGTTTCAACCAATAAGCAGTTTTTCACACGTTTAGCAACAAGAAAACGCAGATTAATTTACCAAGGGACCCACCAAAAAATCGACGCAAACCGTGGTTCACGAGAAGCAGAAAATTCAAGCTTTTCCTGTGATTGCGATTTATTATTTTTTTTGCCTGCTTTTACCTGCGATTGCAAAAACACGAGAAACAGCTCTCTCTTACTCTGTTGTCTGGATTCAATTTGTGTAAAGAGATAACGACAAACCTTCAAGGATAATGACACCGCATGTTCAAGTTCAGCATCCTCCCCGTGAGGCTGCATGTGCTAGGAGGTGCCAACAACAGGAGCTTCTCTCCCTCTCTCTCTCCACAATGACATCTCTCTCTCTCTACACAACGACGTCTCTCTCTCTCTCTCTCTCTTTACAGTCGGGGGTAGCTCCCGGAGACACCACCATCATCCCCCTCATCACTAGGATCATCTCCTCCGCTCCATAAGCTCCTTTGTGACCACCTCCAAGGCCAGCAAAGTTGGGTTTTGCCCAAGTGGGTTGGGCCTGCTCCCGACCCAGTCTGTTTTTTTTAAATATATTTTAAAAAATAAAAAAAATATGTAGATATAGATCAGTTCTGATGGAAGGGAAATATATGTTCGTAATGAAATTGCAAGTAGTTTATTGGAAGAATAAAAACAAATATTTGTTTTTTTCATGAATTATTAATTACATTTTATGATTATGATTATTAATCTGCAAAATTTAAAAAACAATTTATATATGTGTGTGTGTGTGTATTATTTAAAGTAATTTCACAAGTTGACAGCAATACGAAAAGCATGATAACCAAACACACAAAACTAGCCTTTTATCAACCTCAAATTCAACCATATTTTTAACCAAACACTTCACTATTTATTTTGAACCACAGTAAAAATATATTTCATGAAACTATTTTTTAAAACCTCAACTACAATCAAACCCATCCTTAAGTACCAAAGCTAGCCGGTCTCATTAATGATGTTTTTTTTAAGAAAAAACAACCATTAAAATTGACTCTTTCGGATCTTATTTAGATTTTATCGTATCAACTTCCAGCTCGTGCATGATTTTAAATAAAACATGGTCCAAACTCAGTTCTAGGTTAACGAATGACCCACCACCCTCTCTCTCTCTCTTCCTTTTTTAATTTTTTTTTTCCCATCAGACAATGATAACAGCAGATTCCTAATCATCCCCTCCACTCCCTGAGGAAACACGCATAATTGCACCCAGCAATATAATCATATTCCTTGCAGAAAGAAACCTGTGTGCCCACAGAAAGCTACTGAGTTCAACTCGGTGGTCGGTGCAATATATTTCTTTGTCTTCAATCTTACAGTATATATATATAAACCAATTAATCTCCAGCACCTTTCTTCTCACCAGTGCCATATATAATACCATATATGTATCCTTGATTGTTGTTTATATATATATATATGGATCCTCCATGCAACCAGCTTGCCTCTGTCAGTGGGTTCTACAACATGCTTTCAAGAGAGCTTGATGAGCTCGATCAGAGCTTCTTATCTCACAACTTCATCTCTATTCAATTCCTCTCGAAAGTTCTATCCTCTCTCCAATCTTTCCATTCTCAGCTAACCACTCTGGTTCAGAAACTCCACCTTCCCGTAGGAGAGAAGTGGCTTGACGAGTACATGGATGAAAGCTCCCGGCTCTGGGAAGCCTGTCTTGTACTCAAATCAGGTGTTCTGGGCATGGAAAACTATCACTCCTCCGGTGCCAATATAGCTTCCTCTCTCGATGGTTATCGTCACCATTCGAATGCACAAGTACTTTCACGTCGTCAGGTTACTCTCTCTCTCTCTCTCTCGCTCTAATACAGGATGTTTCATGCTAGCTTAATTAATTAACTGTGTCTCTCTCTCTATATATATATATGCATGGCTGTGATAATGGTACTGCAGGTTATTCGTGCAATCGTAGGCTGTCAAAGGGAAGTTATGGTGTTGGAAGAGGAGAATAAGAGGTTGGTGGAGACAAGAGTTGAAGCGTTGTCGCTGCAGTTTGAGGGGATTAATAATAACATTGTAATGATTGAATCGAGCTGGTTCAATGCATTCAATGGGTTTCGAGGTGTTCTATACGCCATGAGGAATGTTAACTCCTTGCTCCTATCGATCCTGTTTGCGGGGCTGGTATATTGCCGGCCACCTTTTTGGCAAGGAGCGGCGGCGATGCGCGAGGGGCACGCAACGTCGTTCGGCTCAGCCTTTATGGATTCAGTAGCAAGATTGCAGCGAAGAGTGGGAGATGAAACGGATCGAATCGGTGGACAGTCAGCTTCAGCTGGCATCATGCTGTACGAGTTCAGGCGGGCGAAAATCGCAATGGAAGAGCTCAAGGTGGCGCTGGAGATCGTCGGTGGTGGCGCTGCGGGGAGTGAGTCAGGTCAGATTGACATCCACGACAGGGCTGACAGATTGAAGAGTTGCTTTGGGATGCTGAGATGTGGGGTTGAAACTATAATTGGACAGCTTGATGATTTCTTCGATGAAATAGTTGATGGCAGGAAGAAGCTCATGGGCATGTCTCGAAGGTAAGGAAACAACGTACGTAGGGGAAGCATTAATTAAGTAGGGCCACTTTCTTCTTCTTCTTCTTCTGATCACACTTTTGAACTTTTCTTTGATTTTTTCTTTTCAAGTCTTTACTTTATTTATTAATTTGCGTCTGCGGCTACAAGAGTTGTCAAACACTATATATGCAGAGAGATATAGGGCTTTCTAGAACTCCATTTAACCTTCAAAATTCACTATTTAAGTGTTGTTTGAAAGCATGATAATATTTTTAATTTTTTTTTTATTGACAAATATGGTAAAAAAATAAATAAATTTATTTTAACATCAGTATATCAAATTAAAACAATCTAAAATTACTAAAAACACTTAATACATGAGCATATCAAATTATTACTGGAAAAACTTAATATATATTAAGTTTTTTTCAGTAATTTTAGATTGTTTTAATTTGATATGCTGATGTTAAAATAAATTATATATATTATCCTCAATTCCAAACATCTTTGAAAAAAAATAAAAAAATAGTGTTTATAAAGGAAACCCCAAAATAGTGTTTATAAAGGAAACCCCAATGTGACTCTTTCTTCCCTTGAAAAAAAGCAACATTTCCAAAAAAAATATTTTTATTTTTATTTAAAATTAATTTATTTTGGTGTTTTTAGATTATTTTTTATATATTGATATCAAAATTAATTATTTTTTTTTAAAATATTATTTTAATATATTTTTAAATAAAAAATATTTTAACAGACGTGATGGACGGTTATATCAAAAGGTGAGAAACAGTAAGCATATTTGCTTAGGCAGTTGCATCAAGACGGTGTAAACTCTTCCATAATGGGCTTTTCAAAAAGTCAAGGTTGGGCTTTCTTTTCTAATAGAAACCCAAAACATGACTCGTGGGATTTTGAGTAGAACTTGGCTCACGAAATTTCACACCCCAGATTTTTTATCCTAACTTTAATCATTTTTTTTTTTGGTGTGTTCTTGTCTATAATATTAGATGAAAATGAAAAAGTAAAGACTATAGGAAAAGTCTTATAGATAATTAAAGCATGATATTTTAATGTAGATTGAAATAGTCTTTTATATATATATATATATATAGTTGGCTAGCTTATGGAACAAGCTCATGAATAAGTATCTGTTTGGGATTGTGGTTGCGATTGTTTTTAAAAAGTGTTTTTTATTCAGAATTGCATCGAAATAAGATTTTTTTTTAAAAATCATTTTTAACATCATCACATGAAAATAATCTAAAAACACAAAAACAAATCTAGAGTAAAAAATAAAAATAAAAATTTTATTTTTTTAAAAAAAATATTTTTAAAACACATGTCAAACACCCCCCTAAATCGTCGATTATGTTCAAGTGGTGATTAAAGAGGCTTACGACAACAACAAAAAAAACATTTCTTAGTGTTCTCTGATTCTTCACAACGTTGCATGTCTTTATGACAACGAGTGTAGCATGTCGATTGACTTATATTCTTTTTTTTCCTCTTATTTTCTCTTCCATCCTAGTTTTCACACTAGATATTCTAGAGTTTCACAACAATCTTCCAATTGTCTTTCTTTCATATTTGGTATATATCTATATCAATTGATATGTTTTTTTTTCCCAAGTTAGGCTATAAGTCAACAAAGCTTTCAAATCGAGTTGATAAATATGCATGTTCATAATCCATTTAAATATATGACTTTACACCTTTCTTTTTTTATTTTTGGATCATTTTTTAAAAAAAATAAGATTTATATTTGAATATCAAATTATATTTTTATCCATAAATCATAAAACTATTTTTGCGGCTACAATTTTCTTAAAAAAATATTTTTAGTTGAGATTTAAAAAAATATATGTATGGTTACAATCGCAATGAATGAATGTTTGCTTAGAAAAAAAGAAAAACAAGTCTCCAAAAATAAAGAATATTTTATTTAATTTTTATAAAATTAAGATTTGAAACGCAATTACACGTGTAGCTGAGTGCAAAAGACAGGCTGGTTTAAAAGTGTGATAAAAATGTTTTTTAAAATATATTTTTATTTGAAAATACATTTAAAAAATATTTTTAAAATTAGTATGTAAAAAATACAAGAAACACATTTTGTTGTAGTTTATATTTTCAAGGTGATTTAAAAAAAATCATGAAAAATATCAAATTAGTTTTTTATAATGATTTCAATGTAGTAATTTAAAAAATATTATTGTAATATATTTTTAATTAAAAAAACATATTAGACTGCGTTGCAAAATACTGAAAAGGTGTTTGACAGTTCATTTTAAAATGTTTTTTAAAAAATATTTTTAATTGTTTTCAAAACGATGGAACTCACGTCAGGCTTGGGTAACCATCTTCTGACACATGGCATCACGAGAGTTGAGATTATTCTTACTTGGAGGTCTGAAATAAATTCGGTTCTGATTCGACTGATAGACACGTGAGTGATTGTCTTAGAGACTGGGGGTTGGCTTACGTACTCGCGAGCGTGAGGGAGGATCCTCCAGTCGCGTATAAAGGAAGACGCCTCTACTTGAAAGACGTGGCAGAGTGCGGTGAAAAGGACGCGTAGCCGTCACGACCAAGCGTCACATCTTTTGCTTTTGCAGCCTCTCAAAGTTATTGAAAATAATAATAAATTAGAGGATTATAAATAAGGAGTTGACAATACTGTCCCTATATTTTATTTAACTTAAGATTTACTATTGTCCCTTAGATTCCTTCCACCTTTTCAGCCGAATCCCATTCAAACACGTATTAATTAAAGTTAATTAATGTTAGGGGACACCAAAATTAAGATTTTTTTTCTTATTATTATTATTTTAGAAACAAATTAAAATATATATTTTTGACTTGATAATAAAAGATATCCTGGGATTCGATTATGTATAGATTTAAACTATGTACATGTTTAGAAACGTGGTTAAAATTATTTTTTAAAGTGTTTTTTATTTAAAAATATATTAAAATAATATTTTTTTTTATATTATCACATAAAAATAGTATAAAAACACAAAAAAAATTAATTTAAAATAAAAAAATTATTTTTTTCAAAAATTATTTTAAAACACAATGCCAAACAATTACTTAAATGTAATGACACATGACAATTCATGTATTTTAATTTTTATTATAGAATATAATTAAAATATATACCTAACTATAGACCACAAATAGAATTACTTTCACTTTACTAAATATATATATATATATATATATATATATATGCACTGAAATTTTAAGGCATCCACATATTTTGAACATGAGTTCTTGACCATCAATTTTTTTTTATTTCTTTTTTGAGCAGATGACTAAACTATTGGATGGGGTTGGACCGACGAGAGGATTGAGGCTGCTATTCCAGGTAGCCAAAAGAACAGCAGCCATTAGCCATGGCCAGAATCCTGGTCTGCACCACATCTTCCGCCCACCAACGAATTTAGTGGCCAGCATGCTTTTGTTTAAATCACTGTTTGATAGTGTTGTTGGGTGATTATTTTTAAAAATATTTTTTTATTAAGAATATATTAAAATAATATTTTTTTTATATTTTTAAAAAATATTTTTAACATAGTACATAAAAATGATCTAAAAACACCAAAATATTATAATTAAAAATAAAAAATCAATTTTTTTTTCAAAAAATACTTTTAAAACCTAGTCTTCCAAACAATTTGTTCTCCATTATGAGCTTGTTTCTATCTGGCAATAAAGTAATAGTTATAAAAACAATATCCAAAATTTATTAAAATATTTTTTTTATATTTTTTAACATCAACACATCAAAAATAATCTCAAAATATCCCCACAAAAAATGATTCAAAGCAATTTTTATATATATATATATATATATATATAAAAACAGTTTTTTTTTAATTTCCCAAGCACCGACTTTATAAGTTTATATAGTAATGCTTGGTGTAAAAAAGAAGAAACAAGAAGTCGAATTCGAGTCCTTGAGCCAATTTAAAATATATATTATTTTATATTGATAAGTGATAAACTCAAAAATAATTATTAATTTTTATTTAAAGTATTAGTCAAATACAAGAGTTGCGTCTTTGAAATTAATGTAAAGGATTATTTAACCTTTAATTATAACAACACGCACACGTAAACTAATTGAAAATATATTTTACAGCTAGCCGCGTGAATAAATACATAATCAGTGTCTGTTTTAAAGCGTGAAAGAGGCTGTATTTTAAAATAATTTTTTATTTCAACATTAGGATAATAAAGTTATTTTAAATATTACACATTAAAACAACCTAAAAAAATATACTTACTTAAAAAAATAAAAAATATCAAAAATACCTCGATGGTATAGTTATGCTATTTTCTAGGGGTGAATATTTCCAGTTCTCTTTGGTTTTATCTATAAATACAGCTGAGCAAAAAAAATTTCAAAAAAAAAGCCGACCGAACCCGGTTGAACCGATTGGCTTTGATTCGGTCTTGTTTTTTAACAAAAAAACAAAAGAAAGTTTTATTTTCTTAGTTTTTTTTTAAAAACTTTACCAAGTTTTCCGTTCTCTCATTTAACCAAAATATAAGCAAACTAAAAAAATTAAACTGAACTGGAAGAATAAAAAAAAATTATAGCAATTTTTTTTTAATTTGAACCGGTTTGGTTACCAATTTTTTACTTAAAAAAACAGGAATCAAACCGGACCTGAAGTTTGTAAAAAAATCTTTTAGTTTTTTTATTTTCTACCCCACACTATTCCCTTCCAAACTAGAACTGAAAAGGGCAGGCAAGAATCAAAGTGGTTACTTACTTGCAAAGCCATAAATGGGGCATAATTAGGTTTTGAAAGCAAGTAAAGTATAGGCAAGAAAAAAGCTACAATTTTGACTTCTCTTAGATAATTGAAAGTGGATTTGCGTGATGCAATGCATCCATTTTCAACCATCCCATTAATCAATCATTTGACCACACAAACTTCTATTTTGTGTTGCATAATGATCAAGATAATATTTAATTTATTAAAATAAAAAAAAACTAGTTATTTACTTTATCCAAACAAATTCGATCAAGTCAATACTATTTTTTAAAATAAATAATAATATAATATAATTATAATAAAAATATTAACCCCAATAACTTATAAAAAACACGAAATTAACATTTTGTAAAGAAATCTCTCCAATTTATTTCTCATAAATCTTAAAAAAGACTTTTGCTTTTATGATAATGAAAATAAATAATATTATATTGATTGATTTTGATTGCAATGATGATGATGATGATAGCATTGCACAAAACAAGATGATTATATGAGTTTATTTGAAATATAGTTTATATTGTTTTTTAAATTAGTTTTTTATATATTTTAAAAATTATTTTTAGTCTAAAATTATTAAAATTAATTAAATTTAAAATAAAAAATAAAAATTAATTTTTATTTTTTTAAAAAAATATTTTAAATCACAATGAGAAACCAGTCCTATTGGCCACCTAGGACTCATCCATATGCTTGGTTGCGTCTCAAATGAAAAGATACTTGCCTTTTCTTATGGGGTGGAATCTCTTAAAAGCATTATTCATTCAATATTTTAATATATTCTTATAAATTAATATCATGTATAATAAATACAAAGATTTCAATTATTATTTTTAAAAATATTAAGTTAATGTTTTTCATATACTTTTTAATGATTTCACTATGCTAATATGTAAAATAAATTAAAAAATTATTATTATTTTTTATATTATGAATATTAATAATTATAGCTTGAATATAATAATACTTCTTATTTAATTACAACTAAAAACCGGGGGAGAGAGAGCCGTTGTGATGAGGTGGCGTGGCGGAAAAATACTGAGAGGAGACGAGTCAGATGACGAGGATAAGTAGTGAAACTCACACAACACAACAAGAACACTTTACACACACGCTTTTTCTTCTCTCTTTCCTCTCTAACAGAATATTTTTTTAAAAAAAAAAAACAAATTCAAGAAAGAATCGGCGCAGCCTTTCCCTTTGAATTTTGTTGTACATGTATATAAATAACACCAGAGATTCATCGAAGGAGAAAGAAAGTGTGTGTGAGAGAGATACGGTATCGTTTTGGTGACTCCCTCCTCCTCCTGCTGCTTTGGCTGTAAGTTATGGATATTGGAGTGCAGTCGTCATCACAGACGTCACCTTCGCCGGAGACTGTGGCAGTGCGTGGCGGGGTTGTTATTGATTTTCCTGTTGATAAGGAATCGTTTTCGTCTCCGAGGAGAATACCGAGGAACCTTCAAAAAAGACTGTTGGAAGCGAAGGCTCCCGCGAGTTGTAGTGTTGAAGACATCGAAGCTAAACTTCGACACGCTCATCTCCGTCGACAGGTTCTTTATTATTATTATTCAACTTTTGCCGTTTCTTATCATGATCAAAGAGAAAACGAAGATGAATTATCTGTTTTTTTATTGAAATTCCAAAACTTTTTTTTTTATTATTACTCAACTTTTGCCGTTTCTTTTCATGATCAAAGAGAAAACAAAGATGAATTATCTGTTTTTTTTATTTGAATTCCAACACTTTTTTTTTTTATTATTCAACTTTTGCCGTTTCTTTTTATTGAAATTCCAAAACTACTTATTTTTTTTTTAAAAAAAAAAACATTCTGGCTTGAATTCGTAATGATAATATATTTTTTTTTTCTTCTTGTGATTGATTACCGTAATTATTACTTTTATCTGTATGTTAATTTTTGGAATTAATTTTTCGGTTCTTTCTGGCTATTTATTCAAGTCACAAAGACGCACTTAGTTGCCTTTTTTTTTTTTATTCATTTTCAATTTAATTTTTCTCTACTGATATATATATATATATATATATATATATATATATATATATATATATATATATATATATATATATATATTACAATCGGTTAAAAATAAAAAAAAGAAATCATCTTTAACTATTGGTTTGTGCCAAGGATTTTTTTCTCCTTATATTCTTCAATGAAATATAATAATTTCTTTCTTGGTAACCAAGAATTGAAACACTACTTTTCTGTTAAATTTTATAGTTTCTATTTTTTTGGTTGGGATTAATATCTTTTCTCTCATCAAAAGAAATTTGAAGAGGTGTACATATATATATATATATATATTGCTGGAGTTAGGTTGGTGGTGGTGGGGATTGCTGTGTTTTCCTGTTGGATTTTTTATTTAAGCATATGGGGTTTTGTTTCACATGCTTTATCTAACATCAGTTTTCATTCTTTGGATAATAATCACATCACGCGTTTTTTTGGAAAAGTTTTTCCTTTTCTTTTTGGATAATTAATTCGTTGTTAGAATATTTTTATTTTTCTTAGAAATTTTATCACATAGCACATTTCATGGGAATTTGATTTTAACATTATTTTGGCTAATCCTTTGAGTACAGCAATTCTATGAGAAGTTGTCAAGCAAGGCTAGACCAAAGCCAAGAAGCCCCTCTCAATGTTCATCTCATGAAGAAGACCTTGCCCAACGCCTTGAAGCGAAGCTTCATGCCGCAGAGCAAAAAAGGTAGTCTTTTATTAGTTTTGAGTTGTGCCAGAATTTTTAATGGTATTTACTAGTCACTGATTGGGTTCTTCATGATGTTTAATTGAATGGTTTTTGTAATAAAGCCTAGTGGTTTGAATGCTATCCATGTGACCTTTAAGCATCACCATGCTTTATCATTATTGTCCAAGCTTTTCTTTGATGGATCATGATACTCTGCTTTTTTAGCTATGATTTTTTATTTGTTTTTCTTTTCCTATCTCCTATTAAGATTCTTCTGCATTTTTCCGTCCTCATCACCTTAAGGTTTTAATATGGGTTATAAATCACACATTTTTCTTACAGTTTTTCATTTATCCTTATTCCTCGTCACCTATCATCAAACTATATTTAATCCAGTAAAAAAAAAGGCTTTATCTCAAACAATTTTTTTCTGAAAATGCTAAACTTTAAAAACAGATTTTGCATTTCTGATTTTCTGCCATATCTTGGAATTGGTTGGCTCCATGCTGCCCTCTGACTGCACCCCAGACCTATTCTTTCTGGCTTATGGGCTCTTCTGCATATGTTCTTTTGATTATTATTTTCTAATTCAGTTTCTCTTGTCTATTAGAAACAAGTTGCAAATACATTCCTTTCAAACCACACTATTTTGTAAATTCATAAATATTAGTGAAGGATGTTTGGGCACACTTGCTGATATTACAGGCTAAGCATTCTGGAAAAAGCTCAGATGCGCCTAGCTAGGTTGGATGAGTTGCGGCAGGCTGCTAAAACTGGAGTGGAGATGCGTTATGAGAGAGAAAGGGAGAGGCTTGGAACAAAAGTGGAGTTACGGGTTCAGCAGGCTGAAGCAAACAGAATGCTCATGCTCAAGGCATACAGACAAAGAAGGGCCACGCTCAAGGAGAGAACATCCCAATCATTATCACGAAGAATGGCTCGGGAAAGTAAGTACAAGGAGCGTGTACGTGCAGCAATTAACCAAAAACGTGCAGCTGCTGAAAAGAAGCGTATGGGATTGGTGGAAGCTGAAAAGAAGAGGGCATGTGCTAGGGTGTTGCAAGTTCAGCGAGTAGCCAGGTCTGTCTCTTACCAACGTGAGATTGAGAGGAGGAGAATGAGGGACAAGCTGGAAGATCGTCTGCAAAGGGTACAGATATTGTCTGAATCCTGAAACTAATAATTGATAGCATTTTCCTCGTATTCAATGGTAAATTGGTAACCTTTGCGTTGCTGCACGTCTTTGTTTTCTCATTGAATTTTATGATAATTAGGCAAAGAGACAAAGAGCAGAATTTTTGAGGCAGAGAGGACGGCAGCATAGCTCTGTTCGAGTGAACTGGAATAAGATGCACAAGCAGGCTGATCTCCTTTCTAGAAAATTAGCACGGTATATAATCTGCTCTTTCTAATTTCTTAAAATTGGCTAAGCTTTCAAGGTGTAAAAATATCTGGCTTGCTCTTCAGTATATATGTTACCTGAGCAATTTATACCTGCTCACATTTTTTTAGGTGCTGGAGGCAGTTCCTGAGGTCAAGGAGGACTACCATAGACCTGGCAAAAGACTATGATGCCCTGAAAATCAATGAAAACTGTGTGAAGTCGATGCCATTTGAACAGCTCGCTCGCCTGATTGAATCGACTGGTACTCTTCAGACTGTGAAGGCTCTACTTGATCGTCTTGAGAGCCGCTTTAGAGTCTCCATGGCTGTTGCTACTATAGATCAGCCCTCCAGCCTGGAAAACATTGATAACCTTCTCAAAAGAGTTGCCACCCCTAAGAAAAGGACTACTCCTAGGTCCTCTACAAGGAGCAGAGAGGCAAAACGAGTAGGTGCCACCAGGGAGTCTGCCAGAAGTGCTGCTAAATTGTCAAGGTATCCAGTGAGAATCGTTCTTTGTGCCTACATGATTTTAGGACATCCAGATGCTGTTTTCAGTGGTCAAGGGCATCGCGAGATTGCTCTGGCCAAATCTGCTGAAGATCTAATTCGAGAGTTTGAGTTGTTGATAAAGATTATACTGGATGGGCCCGTGCACAGTTCTGATGAGGAGTCTGAGTCCATCTCACCAAAACGCTGTACGTTCAGGTCTCAGCTTGTAGCTTTTGATAAAGAGTGGTGCTCCTACTTGAATTGCTTTGTGGTGTGGAAGGTTAAGGATGCCCAGTCATTGGAGGAGGACTTGGTGAGAGCTGCGTGCCAGCTTGAACTCTCTATGATCCAAAAATGCAAGCTCACCCCAGAAGGGAGTGCTGATGCTCTTACTCATGATATGAAAGCCATTCAGAAACAGGTCTTACCATCAACCATGAAAATATAAATTGATACACATGACATGAACAAATTTTGTGAACTCAAGCACATTAAAAGTGATTAACTTTTATGAAAGCCATTCAGAAACAGGTCTTACCATCATGCATGAAAATATAAACTGCTACACATGACATGAATAAGTCTTGTGAACTCGAGCATGCTAAATGATTATAACTTTTTCATAGTAAAAAAGTGCAATTTTTGAAGTTTTGCAGTCTTGTCAAACTTTTCATTAATCACTTTGTTTTCAAGTCTTGAAACAAGCCATTAACTGCCTTTGGATTTGGTATTGAAAAGGGTGTTGCATAATTGAATGAACGATTATCTGAATTTAGATTCATTTTTGTGAAGCCTTTTGACAAGGCATTCATGCCCAATGTTGCTGCTGGTATTTGTATTTTCATTAGATAATTATCTTTTAATTGTTTCAATACAGGTTAGAGAGGATCAAAAACTATTAAAGGAAAAGGTACAACACCTGAGTGGAGACGCTGGTATTGAGCGTATGGAAATTGCCCTATCTGAAACACGATCTAGGTATTTTCAAGCTAAAGAAAATGGAAGTCCAGTGGGGTCTCCAATCATACACTTTCTATCTCCTAGCATGCCCCCATCTTCTTCTGTTACTGGCTCGGCTAATAGAAATAATGTGAGTGGTGGTATTGAGAGGTCAAGCCATGTTGTGCGCTCCTTATTCAGAGAAGATACCTCCTCAGCAGAAGAACCTGCTTCCTCTGCAACTAGCAGCAGCCACTTTGATGGCCAGTCAGGTCCTGCTGTTGGGAAATCAATAACAGAGAATGAATTGATCATAAATGAATTTCTCCATGAGCAACGTGATGGTTTTAAGGGTAGGTTCGATCTTGCTGACAAAGATGAAAATAGCCTCAAGGTAATGTAATTACCATAAATGTATCTCCATTGAATTCATTACTTATTTTTTATTTAATTATTTTGTTTCCATCTGCATGCCTCTCTGAGGGAACGATGGTTGCTTTTATACAGCTCCAGTGATATGAATATGCTGCTTTATGGAAGTTTGTTAAAAAAAGATTTGCTAACTTTTATTTGGCCTTAGCTCTTAAGTTTATTTAGACTTCGAGTTTTTTTGTACCCTTCCAGATTTCACTGAAAATGCTACCCGTAGGCTTTGTCGATAATAAAACTTCTCTCTTGGTTTTCAACCAAGCTGGTTATGAGTTGAGATATAGAGTTTAGAAACTAATTTTCCCTTCTTACCTCGTTACTTTCAGTCAAAGGTGAGAGAGACAATGGAGGCAGCTTTCTGGGATAGTGTTCTGGAATCCATGAAACAGGATGAGCCCAAGTACGAGTGGGTTGTTCAGCTCATGGGGGAGGTGAGGGATGAAATTCAGGAGCTGGCTCCTGAGAGCTGGAAACAAGAGATTGTTGAAAGTATTGATCCAGATCTTCTTGCTCAGGTGGGTATCTTTTTCATCTACTACTAGTATAGGATCTTGTTTTTGTTGTGATACTAAGTTTCCTTCACTTATTATTAGGTTCTAAGGTTGGGTAACCTGGATGTTGATTACTTTGGGAAGATTCTAGAGTTCGCATTAGTTACTTTGCAGAAACTCTCCTCTCTAGCCCATGAGGATGAAATGAAGGCCCTGCATCAGAAAATGTTAAAAGAGTTGGCTGAGACTTGTCAAGATGAATCGAAGTATTCACGTATTGCCACAATGATCAAAGGTCTGCGCTTCGTGCTGCAGCAGATTCAGGTGTGCATATTCATGACTTCTCCACTGCCTATATCTGTGCTGTATGTGATTTCTTAAGAACTTTCCTGCAGAAACTGTTCATTGAGTTGATTAATTAGCTTTTCTATCTCATTTCATGGGTGCAAGTTATAGCTTACGTTTGTTAAGACACTACTAGGTCAAATGCTAAAAATCAACTGTTCATCGGTGCTTTTTTGCCATCATTGTCTTTCTTGCTGAACATATTAAGCTTTTGTGACTTGTCTGAATGATCTACCTGTGCGACAGGCTCTTAAGAAAGAGATTAGTAAAGCACGCATAAGGATGATGGAGCCTTTGTTAACAGGTCCTGCTGCTTTGGATTATCTTAGAAAAGCTTTTGCCAACCATTGTGGTTCTGATTCGGATGCCTGTAACTCTCTACCAAAGACAATGCAGTGGCTTTCATCTGTAAATGATAGTGAAGGTCAAGAGTGGGAAGAACACAAGAATTCTCTCTTTGCTTTGAAGAGCCATGATAGTTCATCACAGTGTTTTGTACCTCTCACCACCCTTAGAACTGGTGGAAGCTTTTTGGTCAAAACAAATGAAAGCGTAATTGGTTCTTCTTCTGTTGCTTCTGAGACAGGTATGGGAGCTACTTAGTAAAAACTGTAAAACTTGTACACAATAAGGTTGACGTATGCTTGTTTAGTTGCTTGCTTGATAAAAAAAAACTCCAGTTATCTTCTCTAGTAATTACATTTTTTCCGTTGTCCTCATTTGAGTTTCCTTTTTCAATCAGATAACCAACCACCAGAACCAGAATGCACTGGTGAAAGAGTTGATTTGTTGGTGAGGCTAGGATTGTTGAAGTTAGTGAGTGGAGCTTCTGGTCTAACAACAGAAGCTTTGCCTGAAACTTTTATGCTAAACCTGTTACGGTTGAGGGCTGTGCAGGCTCAAATTCAGAAAATCATTGTAATTTCTATCAGGTAAGTGATCCATCTCTGGAATGCCATTTCCATTTTTTGTTTTTGGGGACTTCCATCTTTGTGTCTTTATTTGATGCAAGCGGGTTACTAAATGATCTGAAACTCCACAATTTGCAGCATTCTTGTTTTCCGGCAAACCCTCCTGATGGAGCAAGCTGTAACCAGCAGTGCAGACATGGAAAGCATCCTGTTAGAGTGCAGCAATAAACTGTCGGAAGTCCTGGACCGTGTTGATGACGCCGGTATAGAAGAAATAGTCGAAGTAGCAAGCGGGTTGTTGCAAGTTGACGAGGAGAAGCTCAAGTCAAGAAAGATAGTCATGGCTAGGATGTTAGCAAAGAGCTTGCAGGCTGGGGATCCGATTTTTGAAAAAGTTTCCCGTGCAGTCTATTTGGCTCTGAGAGGAGTTGTGCTTGGGGGCAGTGGACCCAGGGGAAGAAAATTAGCAGAAATGGCGCTCCGGCCGGTTGGAGCTGTCATGCTGACTAAAAGAGTGGTGGAAGCTGCGGAGGTATTAGTGGTGGCAGCCACCGTATCCGCTGGCATTCACAGGTCATGGTATGTAAATCTGATTGATAACCTGTAATATATTCGTGCATGCTTGAGAGGAGAGAATAAATAAACACATGTACAGAGAAACACGTGTAAATCTCATGTGATTAATTGCAGTCGCAGATGCTGCCTGTAGATGGAATAAACGTGGGTTGTAATTTGAGAATTCTTTGATTTAATGGAACAAGAAGCTGTAAATAGTATATAAGATGATATCAAAGATTTGCATGCATGAAAACGCTGTCCTGCTGCTTCTATGCTCGAAGTACTTTGTGGCACCGGTAAACTTGTCGCCGGCCTCGGCTTCAGCCCCGGTGAAATGGCTAATTAATAGCAATAAAGTCTGTCTAGACCTAGGGTTAGGTTCTGTACACATCTCTTATAATTAAAAATATAATTTTTCATAATGTAATACTAACGATACTATTTTCCAACTGAGTAGTTATTTTAAGATGTTATAATAACATATATAAATATTATATACATATTATAATAACAAAATAGAAAAAATAAAACAGAATTGAGAAACCTGTAAATGTAAGAACCTGGAAATAAATTCATGAAAGTACATCATATATATTGAAATCCATTATTGCTGAGAATTACAAGCATCTAATACATATTCAAGAAACTAAGAACAACAACATATGCATTCAGCATATTTTTAATAATCTAAAAATATTTAAAAAATTATTATTGTTTTTTTTTATTTTGAATAATTTTAAAACATATATATATATATATATATATATATATATATATACACACACATATTGTTTAGAAATATATTAAAATGATAATTGTTTTTTTTAAATTATTTTTAACATCTGCACATGAAAATAATCTAGAAACATTAAAAAACTTATTATTGTTTTTCTTTTTGATTTTGGATAATTTTAAAACAACTATATATATATATATATATATATATATATATATACATATAACGCGTCCCGGTTTTACAGTGCGAATCCACAATAAAATTACCATTTTATCCGGGGCCGAAAATTTTTAACCCTCGGGACCGGGGGTATTTTTGAATTTTTCAGGAGACACAAATGACATTTCCGAATTTGTTGCACAATAAAATTTATGATAGAAAATTTTCAATTTAGGGATGAATTTTAACTGTTATAGTAGTGATAATGACGGTAACATAAGGATGAATTTTCAATTTATTTTTTTTTCTTTTTGTGGATAGAAAATTAACTACTTATTTTTTGTTATTTAATTATTGTATGTCTTTTCACAATTTATATTTTGTTTTTAAATGTGATTAAAATTGAATTATAAAATGAATTAATCTTAATATAATGAATTCAATAATTCAGATATCCGAATCTTATTGCCTTTTTAATGATGATGATAATTTTATGCTAGTTATTTCGTTAAAACCTACTAAACAGATAAATTCATATCGATTTAAAATTCATATATTTTATAGAAAACTTGCACTTCACAAGAATTATGTACATATTTATTATTTTGACTAAATTTATATTATAACAAAAAAAACACAATTAATATTTTTTTACGTTAAAAAAAATATGGTGTCACCAGCGACGAGATGACGGGCATTAGCTAGCTGCATTATAAACCTTGTTAAATCGGTTCAAAAACTCGAAACCTATTAAAATTGGTTCCGACTCGGTAGAATCGGATAAAATCATAAAATTAGGTCGAATCAGAACGATTCTATGATCCTGCCCTGTGCACTGTTCACGTTTTGAAATTTCCCCTCGATTCATCTTGCTGTCTTCTATTCTCAGTCTCAGACCTCTCGACTCTCGTCCTCTCTTCTCTTGCCCTCGTTTGCCTAATTTTTCTCTCAAATCGTAACCTTAGCAGCTTCTCAGTGCAGCAGGCTCGTCGCCGTCTTAGGCGTTTCTTAGATCTGGTGGCTGATGTCCGGTTAATTCAACAACACTTGCTCAAGATTAGTTTTCTAATTCTTTAACTTCTGCAATCTGCACCTCTCCATTTGGTGACTGGATTTCATGAACTCTGGCCTCTTTCTTGTCAGATTTCTAGATTTTTTTTAGTATTGTGATGTTAGGTTTTTTTTTATTCTGGTTTGTTGAATTGATGTGGAGGCAGTGAAGTGAACTCGGAAAGGAAGAGGGAAACTTCAAAAGTGTAAAGAAAACCAACCCTTCTTGTAAAATCTTTCTTTTTTTCCTCCTTGAAGGCAGAGAGAGAGAGAGAGACAGTAGTGAGAGGGAGATTTTGCACGAGGATGTTGTTGTAATAAGTCAAGCAGAGAAGCCTGGGGACGGGAAGCGGTGCTATTTAGTGTTGTGGGTGGTGGGGAAGCCTGAGAACCAACAGCCAAAGCCGCCGGCCGGGATGTATTTCTGTTGAGGTTGTGGTGCTCTGATGACCGTGAAGGCCTTTTTACATAATCACTTGTGTTTCTGCTGAAAAATGTACGCGTGTTAAAATCTTTTGAGAACTTGGGAGAAGGAGTTGCTATATGAAGTATATTGTTTCTCTATATTTATGCCTGACTGATGGACACCATGATTACTCTGTTTTGATGGGATGCCATTGAAATACGAGAACCACACTGTAAGACTTCAGTTTGTATCTCTTCATCCCCTTCATCCCAGCAACCCCGTTTCCATTCAGAAGTTATAAATGACAGACGCTTCTTCGCATGTCAGTCAAGTAATGTTAAAGATGTGGAAGAGATGACCAATGACGGCAGAACTACTGGATGGATATTCAGAAGTGTGTATGAAGACAGAACTGATTTTCACCTCAAACTTGTCTTCTTTTCGATTTATCTATCCATCAAATCCAATCAGTGAAAATTTTCATTTTCAAACACTGAACAGAAGCACACAAAATAGAAAAAATAAAACAGAATTGAGAAACCTGTAAATGTAAGAACCTGGAAATAAATTCATGAAAGTACATCATATATATTTAAATCCATTATTGCTGAGAATTACATGCATCTAATACATGTCCAAGAAACTAAGAACAACAACATATTCATTCGATAACACTGATTATCATCACTACTACAAACATACATAAATTTACAGTACAAAACAGAGACACCAGCACCAAACTTGGGGAGTTGTTTCTTCTATATATATATATATATCGGGATCTGGCCGGAACATGCACGGATATGCGAATAAGAGCTAGTAATTAATTAGTAACTCTTGTCACTTCACCCCAATCCTCCCTGCCAAACAGCACGATTCTCCTCCGAGCTTCGATCCTGAACTGTGACCCCAGGCTATGGTCATCCTCGCGAAGAAGAACAACCTTGTCACCAACTCGCAGTCCATAATCAGCAACAAATTTGAGCCAGCCGCTAGAAAGCACCGGCTTGTCATGGTCTCCATTCTTCCTCTTCCAGCAACGAATAACTCGAAGCTCGTCACAGCTATCCTTAACACGCAAATCAACCGAATTATTTCCAGCGAAATCTAAATGCTCTAAGCCATTGAGTGGGGAATGAGAGCTTAACACGAACATCGGTATCTTTTCAGCTCTTTGCTGAAGATCTGCATTTTTTTTCTTCAAGGGTCGTGAGAAATTAAAAGAGATCAGAAATGGTTGTGTTTAGGCTATCAGGTGGATTGATAAAATCTTGCAGGGAGCTTGGTTATTTATAACGATCAAAGCTACTGTGTTCATCCGATCGATTTCGCATGATTATTTCAATCTTCGATGGATTATTTGTCGATAGAACAAGAGAAACGCGAGCTTGAGAAGACTGAAGGAGTCGGGAGGTGCGCTCGTATGGCCTCTCGTGCACCTCGCTCGCTCGCTCGCTCGCATGGCGTCGTTAAGAGATGAGGCTTTCCCGCCTCCCTTTGCTTATAAAATTGGTCGGTATATTTATTATTTATTCTCAATATATAATCTTTAGTTACTGTCTGAAAATAGAAATTTATATATGACACGTGGCATAAAATCTGCTATCAGCTAATTGTATTTTACCATTATTATATATCGGCTAGGCCAGTGCCCAGGCCCACCCAAAATAAGGTCCCACGGAGAGAGGGAGAGCTACAACCTGCATTTTCTTGAGATTTCTGCGAGGTTTTCGCTCGAATAAGCAACAAGGTGCACGATTTTGTTGAAGGCCAAATTCTTCCATGCCTTCAATTCAAGTCCCCCACAATATATTTTATTATTATTATTATACTAATAATAATATACAGAATTTCTATGGAGTGCGAGTTTTCTACAAAAATAAAAAGATTTGGATGCTTAAATTATTAAATTCATTGTATTAGAATTAGTTCATTTTATAATCGAATTTAAATTAAATACAACAAACAAAATATAAATTGTGAAAATACCTACAATAATCAAATAAAAAAAAGAAATAGTTAATTTTCCATCTATAAAAAGGAGAAAATATCACTGAAAATTCATCCCTATATTGTCATCATTATCATGGCTATAACAGTTAAAATCATTAAATTGCCCCAAAGAATAAAAAAAAAAGATAAACATTTAAAAAAAAATAATCATTAAAATTATTATTATTAGTATTGCGCAAATAATGAAACCATAAAATCATCTGATCCAAAAAAAGATAAAAATAACAGAAAACACAAAAAAAGAAAAAACAAAGGGAAAAAGGAAGGAATGGTAATTTTCTAAAATGATCACTGACATAAATTAAAATTTCAGTATTGAACCGAATAAAAATAAAACCCCAATAAAAAATATACAAACAAAAATGAAAAGCATAAATTCATAAATACGGATAAAAAATAAACATTATCCAAGAAGGACCGAAAACACCAAAGGAATTAATATCAAATAAAAAGTTCAAAGAATAAGGACCAAAATGAAAAATAAAATATATAATTAATTCCAATCGAAAGACAAAATTGAAATGAATAAAAACCTTGGGACCTAAACAAATGAAGATATTTTTTAAAAAATATTGCAGTGTAATTTTGTTAAAAGAATTAAAAGAATAAGGACCAAAATGAAAAGTAACATATATAACTAATTTCACTTCGAGGACACAATTAAAACAAAGTATATAATTAATTCTAATCGAAAAATAAAATTAAAACAAATAAAAACCTTGGGACCGAAACAAATAAAGATATTTTAAAAAAACTTGTTGTGTAATTTGTTTTAAAAATTAAAAGAATAAGGACCGAAATGAAAGATAGAATATAAGACAAATTTAAATTGGAGGACCCAATTAGAACAAATTAAAACGTGCATACCAAAATAATTAAAAGAACCAAAAGTAAACCAAAAATCAAAAGAATAAGGGCTAAATTAAAAACCAACATATATAATCATTTTCAATTGAAGGACACAATGCAACAAATCAAAATTTATGTGACTAAGACTTATTTGAAGGATGTTCCAATGGTCAAAACACAACCGTCATTATCTATTGTTAGAGAGCCTGTATACCTAACTTCTATCAGGTCTGCACGACATTCCTGCCTCCAACCACACATTCAAACTAAAATTTGTATGGCTCCAACACACCTCTCCAACCACCTTACGCCGACACGAGCCGCACCGGGAGGCAGAGGACATGTCAGCGCACTAGTTGACATGGCGGAAGGTTTGTTTCACCCATCGAACGACGGTGCATGCGCCACCTTAAAGGAGTGTGCTCGTGAAACACCGCGACGCGTCCGTATGAGGCACTTGCAGTTTAACCGAAAAGAAATAATAAAGAAATAGTAAATTACTTATACACCCATGTACCCAGCGATAATCACGAAAAAACCTGTGATGAAAGTACCGTAATACCCCCTACTCCAGGGCATTTTTTTTTTTTTTTTCTGGGGCTAGTGTAGTATTGTTACTGCGCAGGAGTTTGGGAAAAAACAAAACACTCCCCACTGTTCCAAGTCTTTTTACCAGCACCCAGGAATAAAAATAATAGTTTTAATGTGTAAAGAAATAGGAAATACAATCCATGTCTATGAAAATGTTGAAAATGACACTGGTCCCACAGAGAGGGAGAGCTACATCCTGCATTTTCTTGAGATTTCTGCGAAGTTTTACGTTCGAATAAGCAACAAGGTGCACGATATTGTTAAAGGCCAAATTCTTCCATGCCTTCAATTCATCAAGGCCCGCAATATATTTTGTATTATCATTACTATTATAATACTAATAATAATCTTGTAATCGCTTTTGGATTTCGGGTTCGACTGATTCCAAATGCTTGGTGCATGTGTTATATATATACAGCTACTTGTGAATTTTCAAAGTGAAAAAATATTAATCGTGCATTATATTGGTTTTTTCAATTTACACGGTTAAGCTTCGAACGCAACTGCTTAAACCATCCAACGTGAAGTGCTTCATGAAAGTTAAAGATTTTAAAATATCTTATCCCACATTCAAAATTTCAACGCCTATACTTTTTTATTTTTTTTATCTAAAACATTATTTTATTTTGTATGACCTTGCTAATAAATGTTCACGGTTCGCGAGCGAGAGATTTCGAAAATCTTGTTCATTCGATCGATTTCGCATGGCGTTTCTTATTTAAATCTTCGATGGATTATTTGTTGATAGAACAAGAGAATCGCGAGCTACGCTCGTATTGCCTCTCGCGCAACTCGCTCGTTCGCATGGCGTTGTTAAGCGATGAGAGGCTTTCCCCCCTCACTTTGCTTATACATTTTGTCGGTATACTATTGAGCGCTAACAAGTTGATGTAATCTGTATATATGTGAAAATGAAATTTTATATATAGCACATGGCATAAAAACTGCTATCAGCTAATTCTATTTTACAATTATTATATTGGCTCTTGGGATTTTAGATGAAGATGGCTCCTGGCACCGTGTAGCACTGTGTTTTAAAAATATTGAAAAAAATAATTTTTTTTTGATGTTTTTAGATAATCCATGTGTTAATACCAAAAATAATTTTAAAAAAAAATAAAAAAATATTATATTAATATATTTCTGAAAAGGAAAATGTTGCACTTTTCACGTCATGCGTGAACAGTGCAGTGAATTAATTCACTCTTGCACTTCATGTAACACGTGAACAGTGACAAGGTGGTTGACTAGTGGTTGACTGATAGTGATGAGAGGCTCATCTGCCACTGCCGCCCAAGTAGAGGATGCCGAGATAGTTCTTATTATGGTGGTGGCGTCGGAAATGGTGATCGGAGGAGCGCCAGAAGGTGATTGTTTTGTGTTGGTTGTATTGCTTGATGTCGGCGTTGTAGAAGAAGAGCCAGGCCTAAATGTTGGTGGGATTGTTTTGGTGTGGTTATTATGAACTGTCTAATTATATTTATGTTGTGATGTGCATAGGTATTTTTACTAGTTAAGATTTTGAATTTATTAAAGATTAGGATTTTGAATTTACTAAGATTTTTATTAGTTTTGAGTTTGATTAATGAATCGATTGAGATGTTAAAGATTAAATGTGTTGGATAATGGTTTAATTGATTGAATTGTAAATGATTTTGAAGTTAATTGGTGTGTTAGGTGTAAAACAAATTTGGAAATTATGACAAACATTTTCTGGAAATCAGGAAAGTAGCCCCAGAAACATTTTCTGCCCCAGTGAAGGGTATGCTTTAGACCGAACAATCCAACCCAAACGAACACAGACCTGATGCCGGTTCTATTTTCTCTTAGGCTCAATTTTCTTTCGGAGAATAATCAAGTTTTATAGTAAAAGTAGTTGGCATTTACCAATAAAACATTGGCATAAGTCTAATGAAACATGTGCTCAAGAAGCATGCTGAGTGAGAGGCTGCACCTTAAAACAATCCTCTGCTCGCCAGAGCGTAGACTGTAAACAGTGAGGATGGTAGAACTGATCTCTCTGTCACAATGAGTTAAGCACTGTAGAGTTCAAAAAAACACAAGCACCTTTAGCACTGACGAGACATATCCTTAAATGTCACTTTTTCTGAGTTTTTCATGTTATTGCGACCACACCCAGCTGTCCAGGGACTTTGCTCTGCTTGACCTTGATTTATCTGGTGTGCATTGAACTTGAAAAATAAAACAAAATTGAAAAACCTGGAAATATATTCGTGAAATTACATCACGTAATCTGATCATATATATTTAAATCCATTATTGCTGAGAACTACATGCATCTAATATACATATTCAAGAAACTAGGAACAACAACATATTCATTCAGTAACATTGAACATCACTACAAACACTCAAACATTAAGGACATCCATAAATTTACACAGAAGAAAAACACCAAACTCAAACTTAGGAAGTTCTCTCTCTCTCTCTCTCTCTCTCTCTCTCTCTACTACACACACACACACACACACACACACACACACACTCTCTCTCTCTCTCTCTCTCCATGGGAATAAGAGCTACTAAGTAGCTCTTGGCACTTCACCCCAAGCCTTTTGACCAAGCAGCACGACTGTCCTCCGAGCTTCGATCCTGAACTGTGACCCCAGGCTATGGTCATCCTCGCGGAGAAGAACAACCTTGTCACCAACTCCCAGTCCATAATCAGCAACAAATTTGAGCCAGCCCTTAGAAAGCACCGGCTTCTTATAATCTCCATTCCTCTTCAGGCAACGAATAACTCGGAGCTCGCCACAGCTATCCTTAACGCGCAAATCAACAGAATTATTTCCAGCGAAATCTAAATGCTCTAAGCAATGAGTGGGGAATGAGAGCCGAACACGAACATCGGTATCTTTCAACTCTTTGCTAAAGATCTGCATTTTTTTTCTTCGAGGATCGTGAGAAGTTAAAAGAGAGAAATGGTTATGTTTAAGCTATGAGATGGATTGATAGTTCTTTGCAGCGAGCTTGTGTGATTTATAATGGATCAAAGCTACTGTGTTCACGGTAGAAAGACAGACATCGAGCGAGAGATGTAGATAGAACAACAGAAACGCGACCTTAAGACATCGTTTATGCAAAGACTGAAGGAGTCGCGAGCTACGCTCGTATTGCCTCTCGCGCACCTCGTTCGCTCGCATGGCGTTGCTAAGCGAGGAGGCTTTCCCCCCTCAATTTGCTTGTAAAATTGGTCGGTGATGCTATTGAGCGCTGACAAATTGATGTAATAATTAATTGCATGTTTATGCTCCATATATATATATATATATATATATATATATATATATATATATATATATATAATATTTACAGTGTGAAAATGGAATTTTATATACTGAAGGTGTTTGGGAGAGTTGTTGATGTAGCTTTTCAAAATGTTTTTCGTGCCGAAATACATTAAAATAATATATTTTTTTTTTTTTAAATTATTTTTGATATCAATACATCAAAATGATCTAAAAACACCAAATCATATTCATTTAAAAAAAATAAAATAAAAAATTGAAAAACTACCGAACAGAGTTTGAAACTACCCCTCGTAATTTTAGACGAAGACGGCTTCGGCCAGTGCCTAAGCCCACACAACATAAGGTCCCACAGAGAGAGGGAGAGCTACAACCTGCATTTTCTTGAGATTTCTTCGAGGTTTTCGCTCGAAAAGCAACAAGGCGCACGATTTTGTTCAAGGCCAAATTCTTCCATGCCTTCGATTCAAGGCCCGCAATATATTTTGTATTATCATTATTATTATTATTATATTGGCTCTTGTGATTTTAGATGAAGATGGCTCCTGTTTTAGAAAATATTTTTAAGAAAATATTTTTTTATTGTTATTTTAAATTAAATTTTTGTTTTTAGATAATTCATGTGTTAATATCAAAAATAATTTTAAAAAAATATCATATTAATATATTTCTGAATAAAAAAATATTTTCAAAAATAACCACTTAAAACTGTCAGTGACTAAGTCACCCAAAATAACGTCCCATAACGGGAGAGTAGTTGCATCCTGTGAATCGGAATGTATTAGACCCCAATTAAGCTCAAGAACTTGATTTTTCATCGATTAAGACCTTAACAAAATTAATTTGACCAATTTAAAGTATAATTAAGTCTTTGTACTTAATTAAATCTTTCAATTGGATCCTAAATTAATTCCTAAATATAATTATACTTTAAATTTTCCCACGATTAAATCAAATTGACCTATAAAAAATATAATTATGCCTTTAGACTTAATTTTTTGTAGATTTATCGAATAAAAATTACATTAGCCTTGAATCTGTATTTTTCTTCATTTTTTGGCATAAAAGAGGTATGATCGGATTCTCAAAAACATCCAAAATTTTCACTTTGATTTTTTCTACCAACACCAACCCCTTTTATTTTTTATTTTTTTATTTCAGGTAAATTTAGAGGAATAACCCATAAATAGGTTATGAAATTTATGATGATATTTTGATTGGCAGGTGTTTTTTAAAAACAAAAAGGAAAGAGTAACGAATTTAAATGCTGGTGGGATTGTTTTGGTGCGGTTATTATGAACTGTCTAACTATGTTTATGTTCTGATATTGTTATTAGTTAAGATTTTTATTTTTTTAAGGATTAGGGTCAGCAAGTCATTGTGCTGGGTTTGATTGAAGAATCAATTGGGATGTTAAATATTAAATGTGTTTGGTAATGGTTTAATTGATTGGACTGTAAAAGATTTTGAAGTTAATTAGTGTGTTAAGTGTCAAACAATATTGGGAAATTATGAGAAACATTTTCTGGAAATTGATATAGTAGTCTGGAGATTGAAGATGATAAAGTTTCAGTTTGGTCCCTCATTTTATGAACCTTTTAATTTAGTCCCTAAACTTTAGAATATTACAATTTAGTCCTTTGAGTGAAATTCAGGGATTCAAGATAGAATTGAGGATGAACTGTGGGAAATTTTTTAGCATAATTATGAATTTATTTTGTCTTCACTTTAGTTCTTCAATGTGATAAAATCCGAGAAAATTACAAGGTGATTCCTAGATGCAATATT
This sequence comes from Salix koriyanagi, assembly GCA_029228605.1. NCBI lineage: Eukaryota > Viridiplantae > Streptophyta > Magnoliopsida > Malpighiales > Salicaceae > Salix > Salix koriyanagi. Next base: position 13,265,034 of record CM055329.1, read on the forward strand.
AGTTTTTTATATTGGTTTGGTAACTAATTGAGGATTATTTGTGAACTATTATCAATTTTACAAATTTCTTATTTTGAATTAAATTTCAGGAGAAACTATTAATTTTTTAGGTTTTGAGAAAAATAGATGGTTTGATTAAAAAACACATAGGATTATAATTTAAACTCTTTGATAAATTTATTGAATAGATTTTACTTTCTCTTTTAGCTGTCTTTTAGTATGTCTTTTTTTTATATTCAGATATTCCTGTTGTTCTACTTGCAGAGCATCAATAGGATTTTCTTATGGATTTTCTTATGTATTTTCTTATGTGTTTGCTTTTAAGATAGGTAAGTTGATAATTAGATTATGCTTATGCTTCTTGATATATATATATATATATATATATATATATATATATATATATATATATATATATATATATATATATGTTGATTACAATTTTCTTGTTACAATAAAGCATAATCAATTGTTAAATTTAAATTCTTGATATGAGCTAATATACACTTTTGAATTGAATTCTGAATTGATAATTTCTCATTTGATTGATGTCATGAGTTGAGTCTTGAGATATGAATATGTTTGTTTGATTATGATATAAGCTTATGGTATGTCAGTTAGAATATTCATGCTAATAGGGTAATATTTGTGCACGTCATATATGAAAACCTGGTTGGTCGGGGGAGTCATCAACATGGGTGGACTGATAATCCCACTATATAGAGCCTCGTATTCATTGCATTTTCACTTTCTGACGAGGTGTACCTTATAATATTTTTATTATGATCAATTTGAGAAACTTTCTTTCGAGAACTTAAAGATTTTATAATAGCTAGCGAGCGAGCGAGAGATTTCGAAAATCTCATTCATTCGATCGATTTCGCATGGCGTTTATTATTTAAATCATCGATGGATTATTTGTAGATAGAACAAGAGAAACGCCCACGGTAGAAAGACATCGACATCGAGCGGGAGATTTCGAAAAACTAATGGTGAGTGCATAGTAATTGCACGCCCACGATGCTGACGGTCTCGATCGATAGAGCAGCAGGTCGTCATTTGTCACTGGATTTTGATAGTAAAATTACAACTTAACTCCTTGATCCAACAGATAATCGATATTAATTTAAAATTAATACTTGTATTCATATAAATTCTACATATATTTATTATTTGATTAAATTTACATTATAATAAAAAAAATCTTAATAATTCTGACTAAATTTATTTATCTACTGTTGGTGCAGATCATCAAAAACTACATTATCTTCACCATCTCGTCTTCGAGAAACAGGTCAAAGTTTGAATCCTTTTAAACTCTGATGGGCAGCCCCCGATGATTTTTTACGCCAAATTAAGTTCGGATTTTATGTGCTATGTTGGTGGAGGTTATACGGGCTGTTGCCGAATGGGTGTCATGTTCTAGACGACAAATGACTACAAGTTGGTTTGGGAGTGCTCTTTTATCGTCAAACTAAAAAAAAAAGAAGATGATCGGGATAGTCACCCTTCAAAAAACGGGGGTATTGAGGTATTTTCCACTAAGATTTTGTCATGGTTATCGCTGGGTCGAGAGTTGTATGGGTAATTTATTTTTATTTTATTATTTCTTTTCAGAAACACTCTAGAGCATCGTACGGGCGCGTCCACAATGTTTCACCCGCATGCATCATTCAGGTGACGCGTGCTACTTCTTACGGCGGTGACAACAGACCGTCTGTCGTGTCCCATGGTGCACCGATATATCATCTGCCTCACGGTGTGGCATGTGTCCGGTTATAGTGGTCGGCGAAGCTTTGGTGGATGAGTTTAAGTTTTTACTCCCTTTTCTCTCTCTTGCTGCCAGTAAATACACTTCGGTCCTTACGGTTTGTGCATGTTATTTTTGAGTCCCTATTGAAGTGGAGGGTTTCTTTAAACAACAAGGAGCTGGGTCAACTATTCAATCAAATGATATTGAGCATGTTTCCAGCTTTTGATTTCACTTTTATTGCTAATTTTTTCAATGTGAATTCTAATTTGTTACAATTGTGCTCTTCAATTAAAATTGATTATATATGTTGGGTTTCAATTTAGTACTTATTCTTTTGGTTCCTTTAGTATACAGGTTTTAATTGCTTCTAACTGGGTCTTTCAATTGAAATTTATCATATATTTTATCTTTCGTTTCGGTCCTTATTCTTTTAATTTTTTAAAAACATTACACAACAATTTTTTTTTAAAATGTCTATATTGATTTCGGACCCAAGGTTTTATTTATTTCAATTTTGTCCTTCGATTGGAATCAATTATATAGTTTGTTTTATTTTTTTTTAATCGTGTCCTCCAATTAAAATTAGTCATATATGTTACTTTTCATTTAAATCTTTATTCTTTTAATTTTTTTAACAAAATTACACGTTAATTTTAAAAAAATATATATATATCTTTATTTATTTCGATCTCAAGGTTTTTATTTGTTTCAATATTTTTTTTTATTGAAATTAATTAAATATTTTATTTGTATGTGTCACTGGATGATTTCTATTCTATTGACCAAGACAGTTAGTACTCGGTACTGTAGGCGTGCAATTACTATGCATAAGAGAAGTGAGCAAAAATACTAGAAAAGCAAAAAAAAATAACATTACTTAGAAAAACCAAGCAATTAAAAAAAAAAACAATTAGAACTTTAAAAAAAATCCTGATCCAGTTTGGTTTTTTAGACTAAAATCAATAAACAAAACTGAACCGGTTCAAATTAAAAAATACATACTATAGAAAAAAACTTATTCTTCAAGTTTAGTTCAAAAATTTTAGTCTGAGTATATTTTGGTGGAAGGGAAGAAAGGAAAAACTTAATTAAAATAAAATAAATAAATATATATATATATATATATATATATATATTTTCAGTGTTTTTTAATAGGGACTATTTTTCAGTATTTTAGTTAGAAAAACCGAACCAAACAGAAACAAAACCTGTCAGTTAAATCGATTTTTTTTAATTTGACTATGATCACACCCATGCACTCAGCTAGTTTTTCAAATTTACACGGTTGAGCTTCAAACGCAACTGCTTAAACCTTCCAACTTGTTGAAGTGCTTCACCACTAATGCCATGATCATCCTCTTGAAAGAGTTATACGACTTATGACCATACCAAAACTGTATACAATGAGTGCTTTTGTCCCTGCAGCCTGGAGTTGAAAGGCACGTGACTGTTGAATGCATATTCCTGACACATATTTTGGGTAGAATCCGGCACCTTCTTGCCTGGATGACAGCCCTCTTCCAGTAAAACTCTCTCAATCCTTTACTTCTAAGCATTAGCTTCCGGATCGTGATAGGAATCGTTGAAATCCAGGTCATCATCAAGGAATCGGTTGCAGCTAACCGGCTCCATAGAATTATGAGCACCGGAAACTTTGTTCTGCCTCGTTGCCGTCCGTTTCTTTGACCGGCCGGTGCTTTTGGTGAATTCATCATCCTCGTCCAGGTTTCCATTTGGAGCCTTACTTGCATCTCTTCTCCTCTTTGCTGAATCGCTGCTTTCGTTGCTACCGCTACTATTCCTGTCTGCCTTACTGTGTTCCCTGATGGTAGATTCAATGGTTTCCAGCAAACGATCTCCGTACTTACTGACCTTGGCCCTGAATATTGGAAAAATGCACATCCATCCCTGAATGACGGAAAGAATGCCTGCCAAATAATCACCAGACAACCTGAAATCAGAACTTACTTTCCAATGCCATTGATCTCCAGGAGTTCTTCCTTCGATCTGGGAACTCTTTTGCTCAAGTGCTGCAGCGTGGCATTACTACACGGAAACAAAGGGGGCATCTCAGGACAAATATTCCAATCATGGCTCCTTTCAATTCCAGCATGACTGACTGATTTTAATATATAAATATATATATGTGTGCGTGTGTGTTATTGATAAGGAATAGAGATTGAAAAGGTACCCAAATATGTGGTATGCCATAACACCATCTCCAGCTTCTTTCAGAAGAACAGTTCGAAGCAATCGCAGAGCGGAAAATAGTTTGGCTGACAGGTTCTGACATGTTAAAAGTTAAATAGATGGTTGGGGATCCCATCAATCATGGTGAATGAAGAGAACAGAAATCCAAGACATAATCATACCAAGTCCACTTCCGGTTGAGGTTGCGCAGGACTACCGGATTGCGGAGGACTTAGCTTCCCAGACATGAGCGAGCCTTTTGCTGAAGCAACCTCAGTTTTGCCCTGTTTAGAAGCTTTTACAGAGGAAGGGAATCTGCAAGGTATATTATATACCAGAATCAGCATCCTAGCTTTTCATTTCAGCTGTGAAAAACAGAAAGGGTAAATGATGATGGTGTTTCCAGAGCATCATAATATGCAAGGCTATGCAAAGCACGAGGCTAAGCTTGCTGGCTTCATCCAACTCTGGTCTCCATATTTCAGTCAAAGCCACCCTCGCTAATGCCATATGTAAATTTAAATTCCATAACCAGTAGCTCCAAAGTCAAGCATCTGGACCAACCCACACAAAACTGACTCGACCAGATTTCTGACTGCTTCATCTGAATTTCTTTGCAAAAAAATTTCTTTTGCATTGGCTTTGCCCAATGAAAGGGTATGCTTTAGACCGAACAATCCAGCCCAAATGAACACAGACCTGATGCCAGTTCTATTTTCTCTTAGGCTCAATATTCACATGCTTCTTCGGAGAATAATCAAGTTATATAGTAAAAGTAGTTGGCATTTAGCAATAAAACATTGGCGTAAGTCTAATGAAACATGTGCTCAAGAAGCATGCTGAGTGAGAGGCTGCACCTTAAGACAATCCTCTGCTCGCCAGAGCGTAGATTGTATGCCTTGGATTCATTCACCTGAAAGAAATTAAAATGACAATTATAAAAAAATAACATGAGAAATTAAACAGTGAGGATGGTAGAATTGATCTCTATTACAATGAGTTCAGCACTGTAGAGTTCAAACAAACACAAGCACCTTTAACACTGACGATACAGATCCGTAAATGTCACTTTTCTTAACATCCTCTGCAAGAAAATCCTCAATAACAAGATGACGCAATATACGGGAAGCTTCACCCTTTGCTAGGTGTTTTCCAGCTCCATGAAGGCTCAAACTCTCATGCCTGTGTCTCTTGACCTGGTTCAGACAGTAACACCATGAAATTATGCAAGGACATGACAGCTAGATAAAATAGGCATGTCTTTCTGTTCTCAGGACATACAAATTGGCTCAAGGAACCCCTGTAGACTTCTAAGATGTGAGATGATGAAAAATGTTGCCCAGTTAACTTGACCAGCTCAACCTAACAAGACAAAATTCAAAGTTTAATGAATAAGGAAGCGAGAAATGCACTATGCAAGCATAAAATAACAGCTACTATTTTCAAGCAGGCACAGCGAAAAAAACAAAAGAAACAAACGGTTTCAAACCAGTTGCTTTGCGCTCTCAGTGACATCCTTCTCTACTAGAGTTTTGATCTTCAAACAATTATCACATGTATTCCCACAGTTTCCAGAATCAAACTTTTCTCCAAAATGCAGAAGCTGTAAGAGACGTCTGCAATCGACATCATTTTCAGAATAACTGACCTGAAGCAGGAATAGTCATATTTTAGATCACAACAAGTTAGAAAATAGATGGATATACTATCAGCAGACAATACAATAACAAAACATTTCATAACAGTTACCATTCGCAGCAGATTTTCAGTATTTTTTTCCAGTATCCCATCTGAATTTTTCATATTATTGCGACCACACCCAGCTGTCCAGGGACTTTGCTCTGCTTGACCTTGTATAATCATGTGCTTGACTCGTATCTAGAAAGGATGAGAAAATAGATAAGTAATCGAATCATAGATAACAATGAACATGAAAGATCAATAAATCACATTTATTATTACATGGAAAAAAGAAAGAAAGGGAAAAAAGAGTCTACAAGAGATGAGAAGATACATGAACCCTGCGAAATTAGCTTACATAGTCACTGTAACTGTAGTACAACACACAAGATGCGCGTTGACCATCTCTGCCAGCACGACCACACTCCTGGAAAATTTTGTGAAATTGTTACTAGCTTGTGGTCATCATGGAACCAAATACTTGTACCTCAATTCTGAACATTCAACAGTTGTAATGTGAACAGCTTAAAACATAAGAATATGATTACCTGATGGTAACCCTCAATCGATTTTGGAAGAGAATGGTGAATCACAAAGCGGACGTCTGGTTTGTTGATGCCTGCAAAAACAAACCAGTTAGTACATGGTATTCTCAGTTAATCAAGGCAGTGATCAGAAACAATAAATTATACCCATTCCAAATGCCACTGTAGCACAGATGATGTTAACTTCATCTTTGCTCCACTGCCTCTGAACAAAGGATCGTTGTGCAGCATCCATATTACCATGGTAAAATGCTGTTTTATGTCCACATTCCTGTACATTAAAGCATTAACTTGAGCAAACATAAACTAAAAGGATGGGAGTGGAATGTCAATTTCACCATCACATCAATATCAGATTTTCTTTTACAGTTTGATCACATTCCACAATACCCCAAGGAAACAACACAGTACATGATCGATGGGGTAACTTAAAAGCTTCTCTAATGCACTTAGAGAACATAATTCAGATGAAGAAAAAAAAATTAAGATGAAGAAAAAAAATTAAGATGAGGAAAAAAGGTGATCATGGTAGCTAATCCAAAATCTTAGCTACTTTAACATAATTCATGGACATGCATGGTGTAGATGTCTATAATTTGTTGCATGAGAAACTAATTTTGTACTACTAGACAATTAATGATGATTTGTTTTGATTACCTTGAAAACATATTTTCAATGGCATCACCATTCACCAGACTTTCAATTATCTAAACTTTTACAAACATTGATTTCCCTTTTAATATACTTGTTTCATAGATCAACACATTTATATAAGGTCTAAATGTTGCTCTTCCAAATACAAGCAGGTGGTCCAAAAAGTGAAAGGCTCACATTTAGTAATTGCAAGATCAAAGATTAACTACAGCCTTCTATGTACAGCAACAAAGACCCCAAATTAACTATGACCTGCAATGTAGTTAGCCCCAGCTAGCTTGGGTCTAAGGCTCACTTAATAGAGTTGAGTTGTATTGTATGTTGCCTTGCACATTTTGGTAACAACAAAGTCTTCTTTTAGTTTTCACCATTATCACAGCTTAGAGAGCCAAACTTTGGTATGCAGCTATCAACACAAGACTATAACTGCTACGTCCCTCAGTTCAAAAAAGCTTTGGTTTGATATTCATTTTGATAAAGACGCAATGCAATTGTAGGACAACAAAAGCACACTCATCAAGTACTTGTGGACAATTATGACCAGTCTGCAAGCAAAGCTTCTCACTAAGAAATAAAGATTTTTCCGATTGTTTTGCAAATGATAAATCTCTGCAATACAATAAAAACACTTAATGGAAAAACAACCTGCAGTTTTTCAGCAACTTTTTCGCAGTCCATTCTTGAAAGACAGTAGATAATTCCACATTCATCAAAATGATTTTCTCTGATGAACTTGTCGATGTCTTCCAAGCACTTTTTTGTCTTGGGAATTACAGAATACCTGTCATGTTCACAATGAGTGAAGATATAAAATGCAGTGACAGTTCATTTTAATTCAATACTAACCATAGGTTGGGGCGATTAAAGCTTTGCCGGAAAACAATGCAGTCCACAAGACCAAGAGCTTGCACAACATCTTCTTTTACACTAGCTGTTGCAGTAGCAGTCAAAGCTAACACTGGAGTTTTCTCAAATTTCTTCTTCAAGATACCAAGTTCCTGGATATTTTACTAAATAGATTAGCATAAGACAGAAGCGCTGTGAGATGAAGTGCACATTTGATTATGATTTAAAGGCCACAACCTTGTAATCCGGTCTAAAATCATGCCCCCACTGACTCACACAGTGTGCTTCGTCAATAACAATCCTGGCAAGCAATCCACGACCATTTAAGCTCTCCAAGTTTCGCAAAAGAACATCACTTCTGCAATCAGAACAGGTGGGTTTCAAAGAAGTATTTAGAACTGCATAAAAATATCAGCTCCAGGATCACATTATAATACAAGTTAATAGATCGCCCATTTTGACCGATCTGATTATCAATCTTTCCTGATGAATAGATGAAAGCACATTACCAATCTTACATTTCTTTCATTGATAATATCATTGAAAATAAAATTATAGCCCAAAACAAAAATTTATGTTATCTATCACCATCCAAGACATTAAAACAGCTAAGCCTACTATTAGAGGGCAAGCAAAGTATGGTCTGGGGATGTGAGAGTTTAAATATTGACTAATAAGGGGATCCCTCGAACAATGAAAAGGGAGATGCACAGAGGCTTTCAATATTAGTTTGAAGAACTAAATCCAACTGTTGAGTCGGAATACAAACCACGAGCTGGGCAGAGGAAATACATCACAAATATTATAATCAATTGCATGCAGAATTAACAGCACTGGATTCCACAAAAAACTGAGCTGATGCCAACTGGATTTTAATCCTTTCCCACCAAAAAAATTTCATTGTTACAAAACATACTGCAAAAAATTGGATTAGCGGTACTCAAAGTCAACAGCACCATGCCACCATCCCATAAGTTCCACCAGAGAAACTATTTTCCATTGTATGAACCCATTCTGACAGTATATCAAACCAGAATACACGAAACCATTCTTAAGATGCCTAAATTTCATAAAATTTGAAGCTTCAAATTTATAATTAGAAGGCAATGTCAATTGATAATTTTTGCTAGAATACTGGTAAAGTGAATGACACTCACTTAGCAACTTTCTCTGGCGTGACATATAGCAGCTTGTATTTACAATAATCAGAACAAAGTTCCCTTAGGATCTCCTGTTGTTCAGTCCACTCCATGTTGGCACTCAAGTAAGCAGCAGGAATATTTGCCTATAGCACAGACTAGCAGGTAAGAAAAATGCATGCCACTAAATGAGCAGTTTGAAGTGACCAAAAGAGAATAAATGCTTGACTAAAATAGAAAGACAGCAAGCATACCTGCAAAAGGTGCATTATTTGATCTTGGATCAGCGACACGAGTGGGGAAATTACCAAGGTTACTCCAGGACAAATTAGAGCAGGAAGCTGCTTGAATCATTTAAAAAAAAAAAAAAAGTGATTCCCATAGTTTAAACTGTGAAATAAGAAAAGTTTGGTTCCCCAGTATCATCAAAAATTCAAAGATAAAGAAAATTAAGCAAAGCTGATATATCTATTCAACTGGAAAATATTGCCAGAGATAAGACTTGGAAGTTAAGCAGATTGCCACAACTCGAAACAGCAAAATAATAGACATTAAATGAAACGAAAGCTTTGTCTAACAAAATTAGACTTGATTGTAGCTACATAATTACCTGATATGTCAGACTTTTTTCCACCTCCAGTCGGCATTAAAACAAAGACATCATACCCACTCATTGTAGCATTGATGACCTCTCTTTGATTGGGGCGAAACGAGTGATTTCCAAACACTTTTTTGTTGTTGGCCTAGCAGCAAACCAAGCAAGCAGTAATATAAGAGGTAATGAAACTAGTGATTGATAAAATTCAAAGAAATGGGTAAGGATTTAAATCAAAAGAGCACCTCCAGCTTTTTGGTCCATGGGAAATTTGTACTGCTCCACTTTGGATCATTTGAGCCTTCGATATAATTAACTTCAACAAAGCTTGGAATGTAAGGTTCTCTCTCCAAAGGAACAGAAGAAACACCAAAGTTATCAATGGAAAAGAATGAAATTGATGGTGCATTCCACTTTTCATATCCATTCAGGTCATTTCGTAGATGAACATTGGCATCGAGTCTCATGGGATCCATTTTGCATGCAGCAGATTGAGGTGTTTCATACTGCAAATTTCGAACCAATGTGGATGCAGAAAAGTGTGACTTCTGCCTTTCTTCATCACTAAGATACTTTTCAAGTTGCTGGATTTGCTTATTGAGCTGTAACCTATTTATGAAAACACAAATGTAAATGCATAAGAGAGCAAATCTAACAATTATTCAAGCTTATTCAAGAATAGGAGCTGAGTGTTTTACAAAATGCAAAAAGACAATGGAGCATATTAGTCATGTCTATCATACTATATTTCCTTCCATGTAACCCCAGAATTCCTCTGCCATACTGTTATTCTATTCTTCCTATGAACTTCAGTTCATCTTTTGTGGATCCATTGAACCAAAAAAATTCCATGCATCAAAAGGTAGTGTTATATCATTGATGAAGAAAAAGGAGAAGAAGTGCAACCTATCTTGACGAAGCTTATCTATCTGTGCTTGACTCAGTTCAGCAGCATTGTCAAGCAGATCATTTGATACTGCAATCACCATATCCTTCATTTCTTGTAAATGTTTGGCAGCTTCTGGGCAGAGTGCTAGCTGTAGTGATTTAGGAGTCAGACAGATCAAGATGGGAATACAATAGAACAGCATAAATGAACAGTGTGTATGTAATGCCGAAACCTTGAGTCCATGACTACAGTTTGAACACAACTCGGGTGCCACAGAAATCTCTTCTGGCCTTATAACACTATTTTGATCTGCAGTTGGAGTTATGGGTGGAAACTTAGAAATTGGTGGTTGCGGTGTGCAGGTAGCTTGGTAGTGCTCCAGAACAATTTGGTCCACGTCTATACTCTGCGACAAAGCTAACGTGTGAGATAGATTAATACAGAGAGATTAATGCTCATCAGTATATAAAATATGACAACAAAATTAAGATGGATAAAACTGTGGAACTTGTTCGTGGTCTACTTTACAAAAAGCAAATAGAACCACAGATTAGCCTGATTTAGTAAAAAGGTTAATCATTTTCAACAAAAGTGATCGAAAAAACAATATCCAAAAATCCAATAACTAAGCTCTCTTCATTATGGTATCTGTGAGGTGAAATTATGAATTTAAAGTAGCTGAACTCGATACAATTGTTAATGCATTTTGAAGAGAACTTATTGTCATTGTACTGTGTTGAGTAGTCTTTGTTTACTCATTCAAAACCCAAGGGTTATAACAACCTAACTTGATTCACAGTTACTCTTCATGCTGGACAAGTTTTGATTTTGTTAGCAGAGCTAAGAGGAGCTGAGTATCAATTACCTCGATCAGGTCATCATCATCAATGTAGTCAGTTGAAGTTTCCACGAACTCTTTTGTTTGGCAAGTTTGCACATTGTGATTGACGAACGAACCGTCTAAAGTCTGTTTAGTGTCAGCCCTTGATGATGCTTTAATATCACTTGGCCACCCTTGATTGTTTCTATATTGCACATGGCTAGCATTGTCTGCTGAGATAACATTGCCCATATGCTTTGCAGCTTCACTGTTCTTTCCACTCAAGTTTTTCTGTGCGTACACACCTTCAGAATATTTGCTGCATGAGCTCTGAAAGGTAGGTCTTTGCCCTGCATTGCCCGACAAGTCTTCACTAACATTCTTTACTGGACCAGATGTACCAGGTCTAATGTAGTTCCTGGAAGAAATTTGAAGCGTGGACAGAGCATGCCAAGCCTGCAAAATGATTTCCACACAAAAACCCAATGCAAACTGAGATTTTCCATAAACTGCTCATATCAGTTAAGATATTAAATGTTTGCTACGTGAACTTTGAAGTACAACATGAGGTTAGAGTTTGTGTTCACTCAATGCATGTAGCTTACAGGGCAGTTCCCTTCTCAAAAAGCAGAGATCATTTTTTCATGTCAGTTGACAGGGCTTGCATTGCAGGGTGCTTCCATAATAGACCAGCCAGGGTTGGAGCAACCATGAGGAGATTTAAATAGAACAGTGCCAATTGTGCTAATATGAACAGTAAACACCGACACACCAGCCAAAAAATAAACTCACAATGCACATTTTTACCTTTTCAACTTGTGAACTCAGCAATCTTTGAGGATTCTGAACAACACAGGCGCTTAACCTGAATGACACAACTAAAAATTAGTTACACAAGTTAATAGCTTAGCAGTTATGTAATAGCAACAAATTCCCCAATACCCTTCCGCCAAAGACAGTTGATCAAAGGTTACAATGCTTGAAAAATTATACAATAACAAGGGTTTTAAATTCTACAGCTCCGTGGATATGTTCAAATTTGAAACAACAGAAACAAAAGCCAAGGCACAGTGAAGAATGGGATTACGATTTTAAAACAAAGAAATCGGAGATCTACTTAATCATATGCGAATATGATGTCAACATCATAACGAAAAGCATGTAACAAATGTGTAAAACAATATACCTCATGGACATTGGTTTTTGCGATTCGAGCGAGTAAAGGAAATTCGAACTCAAAAATTTCCTTCTAGAGGAAATATCATCGAGTGCATTGGCATGTTGCAACCAATTCATTTTAGGTTGCATCTCATCTTCATATTTCCGACCTTCGCTTCGATTGCTTACTCTGCCAAATACATAAATGTAAAAAAAATATAAAAAAAATTAATACTTACGCGTAGAAAACAACAGATTACTTTTGCTTCGTATGCTTTTCGATCAACATCGCTCCGATCTATCTCTCGACTCTGAAACCCTGGCATTATAGAGAATTAAAAAAAAAAATCGAAATGGGAAATTGTCATATGCAAAAGAAATATGATTTTCTTTTTATACTTTGAATTTCAAACATTTTTTTTTCTTTTTCGAGATAAATTACACAGCGATTAGTATAGCATCGTTTTTTTGTGATTCGAAATGCTAAAACACGGCGTTTCTCGAGAATTAAAAACCTGACAGCAGTAGCATGAGCGAGTGTATGAGAAGAAAAAATCTTACTTTTGATCATTGAAAAAGAGAAGCGAGGAAGAAGAAACGATCGGGGAGTATTGGGTAGTCGAAGGTGACGGTGAGTTCCATAGAGAGCGAGCGCGCTCTTCGAAGGAACATGGCGGGATATTTTTTATTTTGATTTTTGTTTCCCCCCCCCTGTTTTTATTCTAAAGTGAGTATCCAGCAAAACTAAAAACATTTACAGGTAGTGTTTAAGGACATGTTTGACTGTATTTTTTATTTAAAAAATATATAAATTCAATTCATAAGTGTTTTACAAAAAAAAAAATTATTTTATATGTTCATTGTTTATCCCTATTTTTTAAACCACGTATATTTTATATATTAAGGGGTGTTACTCTAGTTATATATTTAATATTTAATATTTAATTTAATAATATATATAAATTATTCGATTTCATATTTTCACAAATCTAATTTCTTTAAGGATCGAAATAGCAATTCCAATGAAAAAAACTATTTTGGAGAGCCAAATTTCTAAAATGGTTTTTTAAATAGTGTATATATGATTTTTTTGCTGATATATCTCCAATAGTAAAAATTATTTTGGAGAGTCATTTTTTATATTATTTTAAATATAATGCAATTATTTTGTATATAATTTAATTATGTAATTAATTATACAATTAATAGGAGAAAGTTATATAATTAAATAATTGCTTTTAAAAAACCCTCCAACAATATAATTATTAATTTTATATATATTTTTTTACTCTTTTGTAGAGGTATTTTTAAATAAAAACAAATATTTTTAATATAATTACATCATTTTCAATATATATATATATATAGATATATTACAAAACAAATAAACCGTGTGGGATATTGCACTGTGCACCCTCTCACATTACACTATGGATTGCGACAGTGTGGAGACGATTTTAGCCTTCGTCCGCGCGGCAAAAAGAGACGGTCAACCGGGGCTAATTTCGGATTTTCCTTTTTAAAAAAAAAATAATCAGCTATGAACAGTGTAATCACGCTTTAACCCCGGTAATAAGACAAAAACAGGTATCCGGCTGAGGGGCACCGGCGTAATTGCGCGCGACCGGACCGGTCCGGTCCGGTCCGCCGCAACTTTATTTTTTTTAATATTTTCTGAAATGGCTAAATACGATTATAGCCCCTAATAAGACAAAAACACTGAATTGGGTGCATGGTTAGAACGGTAATTGGCCCTATTTTTTGAATTTTTTATTCGGTGTCTGGCAGGGCGTGAGACGCACGCGCCAGACAGTTTTTCGCCTCACGCCCCGTTTAGGTGGCGCGTGCGGCGTCATACGGTGGCCGGAAATTGTCTACCGGCGGCCAGACGATGCGTCACCGCGTGTTCTTCCTCTCTCGGTGGTGCGTGTAACCACCACATGTCCGTGGACGCGGCGGAGGCCGGTTAAAGCCGTCGGCCACGTTTCTCTCTCTCCTGCACGTCAATGTGCAGGAGAGTCCCCCATATTGCGTTACTTTTCACTTCGATCCCTCTACTTTTAATTTCATTTTTGGTCCTCAGTTCTTTGATTTAAGTTTTGATTTTCTTCGATTGGGTCCTCCGATTTTAATTGATTGAATGTGAAAGTTTCAGTTCGGTCCTTCTACTTTTAATTTCCGGGTTAGATGTATATAACTCAATCAATTCGGTACAAAAGTTCCAATTTTTGCAATTTTGTCCTCTGATTTCAATTGACAATAAATGTAATTTGCATTTCAGCCCTTGGATTTTTAATTTTTTTAATTTAATCCCTTTATATTTGATTTTCATTTCAGCCCTTACACTTTTATTTTTTTAATCCCTACTTTTGTCCATGTATATATAAGTGTATTTAACACAACAAATAATAATAATAATAATAATAATAATAATAACAATAATAATAATAATAATAATAATAATAATAATAATGATTTAATTATTTTTCATTCTTACTCTTTTGTTATTTTTTTTCCCTCCCGATAATTTGATAAGTTTTTTTTTTGCCAGTAATAGCAATTATTATTTTTTTGTTAAAGTTTCTGGGATATTTTTAGTCTTTCATTTATTTTTGTTTCTTTCATTATTAACATAATAATAATAATTATTATAATAATAAGAATAATAATAATAGTGATTATTATTAATATTATAATAATAGTGATTATGTATTCTATTATTATAATAATAGTGATTATTTATTCTTTCATAATAATAATAATAATAATAATAATAATAATAATTTTTTTAATCGATTTTTTCTTGCTTGTCGCTTTTGTTCATGCTTTTTATTTTTTTCCCCTCAAGTATAATTTAATAATTTTTTTTGTTTTTATTCTAGCGGCAATAATAATTTTAGATGTTAAGACTCCGATGTTGCTATTGTTATAATATTTTAAATTAATATTGCTTCCTTTTCCCTTTGTTTTTTGTTATTTGCTCTTTCTATTAATTGATTTTTATAATTTTGTTATCTGCACAATAATGATTTCAGTATTTTTTTTTCTTATTCAAATATTTTGCTCTTTTTTCTAATGTTAGTGCGCGCTCTTTTGTGATCGTTTATGACGCAATACCTATATTCTAAAAGATGTAATCTATGCTTACGTGACAAACTCAACTCAAAATTTTAAACATTTTATCTCCTAATCTATAACTTTTTTTTGCTTATATGATTTAAATTTATCATTGTAGATTTAATTATGTTAAATTATATACAAAAAAATACCCGCGGCAACGCGCGGGCAATTTGCTAGTATATATATATATTGTGTGTGTGTCCAAGTAAAAACCCCTCAGCACCCCACCCACCCCATCTCTTTCTCTCATCCTCTCCTCTACGCCCACCTCAGAGCACCCCCCCCAGCCGTGGTTCTACTTACTTTTTCAATTGCATGTTTTTGGGACAAAGCTAATACTTTAGCAGGTGAGGTTGAAAACCACAGCAAAACAAATAAACCACGTGGGATATTGCACTGTGTACCCTCTCACATTACACTGTGAATTGTGACAGTGTGGAGGCGATTTTAGCCTTTGTCCGCGCGGCAAAAAGAGGCGGTCAACTGGGGCTAATTTCGGATTTTTTTTTTTAAATAATCAGCTATGAACAGTGTAATCACGCTATAACCCCCGGTAATAAGACAAAAAAAGGCATCCGGCTGAGGGGCACCGGCGTAATTGCGCTCGGCCGGACCGGTCCGGTCCGCCGCAACTTTTATTTTTTTTTAATATTTTCTGAAATGGCTAAATACGATTATAGCCCCTAATAAGACAAAAACATTGAATTGGGTGCAGGGTTAGAACGGTAATTGGCCCTATTTTTTGAATTTTTTAATTTGGTGTCTGGCAGGGCGTGAGGCGCACGCGCCAGACGGTTTTTCGCCTCACGCCTTGTTTAGGTGGCGCGTGCAGCGTCATCTGGTGGCCGGGAATTGTCTATCGGAGGCCAAAACGATGCGCCACCGCGTGTTCTTCCTCCCGCGGTGGTGCGTGTAACCACCACATGTTCATGGACACGGCGGAGGCCGGTTAAAGCCGCTGGCCACGTTTCTCTCTCTCCTACACGTCAATGTGCAGGAGAGTCCCCCATATTGCGTTACTTTTCACTTTGATCCCTCTACTTTTAATTTCATTTTTGGTCCTCAGTTCTTTGATTTAAGTTTTGATTTTCTTCGATTGGGTCCTCCGATTTTAATTGATTGAATGTGAAAGTTTCAGTTCGGTATTTCTACTTTCAATTTCCGGGTTAGATGTATATAACTCAATCAATTCGGTACAAAAGTTCCAATTTTTGCAATTTTGTCCTCTGATTTCAATTGACAATAAATGTAATTTGCATTTCAGCCCTTGGATTTTTAATTTTTTTAATTTAATCCCTTTATATTTGATTTTCATTTCAGCCCTTACACTTTTATTTTTTTAATCCCTACTTTTGTCCATGTATATATAAGTGTATTTAACACAATAATAATAATAATAATAATAATAATAATAATAATAATAATAATAATAATAATAATAATAATAATAATGATTTAATTATTTTTCATTCTTACTCTTTTGTTATTTTTTTTCCCTCCCGATAATTTGATAAGTTTTTTTTTTGCCAGTAATAGCAATTATTATTTTTTTGTTAAAGTTTCTGGGATATTTTTAGTCTTTCATTTATTTTTGTTTCTTTCATTATTAACATAATAATAATAATTATTATAATAATAAGAATAATAATAATAGTGATTATTATTAATATTATAATAATAGTGATTATGTATTCTATTATTATAATAATAGTGATTATTTATTCTTTCATAATAATAATAATAATAATAATAATAATAATAATTTTTTAATCGATTTTTCTTGCTTGCTGTTTTGTTCATGCTTTTTATTTTTTCCCCTCAGTATAATTTAATAATTTTTTTTGTTTTTATTCTAGCGGCAATAATAATTTTAGATGTTAAGACTCCGATGTTGCTATTGTTATAATATTTTAAATTAATATTGCTTCCTTTTCCCTTTGTTTTTTGTTATTTGCTCTTTCTATTAATTGATTTTTATAATTTTGTTATCTCGCACAATAATGATTTCAGTATTTTTTTTCTTATTCAAATATTTTGCTCTTTTTTCTAATGTTAGTGCGCTCTTTTTGTGATCGTTTATGACGCAATACCTATATTCTAAAAAGATGTAATCTATGCTTACGTGACAAACTCAACTCAAAATTTTTAAACATTTTATCTCCTAATCTATAATTTTTTTTTGCTTATATGATTTAAATTTATCATTGTAGATTTAATTATGTTAAATTATATACAAAAAAATACCCGCGGCAACGCGCGGGCAATTTGCTAGTATATATATATATTGTGTGTGTGTCCAAGTAAAAACCCCTCAGCACCCCACCCACCCCATCTCTTTCTCTCATCCTCTCCTCTACGCCCACCTCAGAGCACCCCCCCCAGCCGTGGTTCTACTTACTTTTTCAATTGCATGTTTTTGGGACAAAGCTAATACTTTAGCAGGTGAGGTTGAAAACCACAGCAAGAAATTTTCAAGAGCACTTTTTGGTGTTGTGATTTTGGTGGTTTCTTCATACTTAGTGCATGTTTGGCACTGCGGTAAAACCGGTGTTTGGCCAAAATTCATTTTTTTTTTCATTTGAAATGAATTTTTTTGGTGTTTTTATATTATTTTGGTGTGCTGATGTTAAAAATTATTTTTAAAAAATAAAAAAATATCATTTTGATGTATTTCTAAACGAAAAGCATTTTCAAAAACAACCGCAACCGTCCTCCCAAACATGCTCCCACTCCCACTCCTTGCAGGCACGGGGGCATTGAAGTGGCCCTTCAGCGAGTGGAGTGATGGGTACTTCGCAAAAGTTGAGGTGTTGATTTGGAGGGGTTTGGCTCAAATGGTAGATCTAAGCAGCTGCTGCTATAAGTTAATTAAAAGAACATATTCCTTGGTTGATTTAATTCAACGTTTGTTTGCTCATTTACAAATAGCATCTCCAACACTGGACAGCCATTTCACCATATGGCTATTTGGTCGGGGATGACAAAGTTGAAAAAAAATCATAAGGTACTGAAATTTGCATTTGCTTCTTCATATGCATGCTCCGATGGAGATGCTCTAAGGATGGCAATGGATGTTCACTCCTTAGAGCATCTCCAGCAGTATAGGCATAATGGAGAGCTAAATATTTAAAATGGATGTTTGAATAGTGTAAAAATGGCTTTGGCTTTGGTGTGCACTCCAGCAGCAGAGGCATTTTGGAGAGCTATTTTTTTTATATTACTATTTTAATGTAATGCAATTATTTTGTATATAATTTAATTATGCAATTAATTATACAATTAATAGGAGTAAGTTATATAATTAAATAATTACTTTTAAAAAACCCTCCAATAATATAATTTTAAACATAATTAATTAAAAAAACAAAATGAACATATTAACAAATAACCAATAAGTTTAAACATAATTAATTAAAATACATTTCATTACAAATAATTCAATCAAATTAATACCCCTATTTTTTTATGCTAACTATTATTATAATTAATAATACTAATTATATAATAATTATTATTATAATATAATAATAACTAGTCAAATGCCCGCACTACGTTGCGGGCATAGTGCGGGCGGAATAAATAATTTTTATAACTGTTGAGATAAAAATATAATATTTCTACATATAAAGTTGAATATAAAAAAAAAGATCAACAGCCTCTATCGTAATAACAGTAACATCGAAGTCTTAACTTTTTAAATTATCATCACTATCACTATTAAAACAATAAACATTATCCAACAAATGTGAGAAAAAACAAAAAAAAAGCACGTAAGAAAAAAAATTAAATTATTATTATTATTTTTAATATTAATATTATTATTGCTTTAATAACGGGGAGAAAACGAAATAAAATCAAAAGCTTAAAAAAAGCCTAAAAACATTAACAAAAGATCAAAAGAAAAAATAGAATAAATGACAAAGAAATAAAAATTATTGACTGAGAAAAAAATTATATGACTTGGACATTAAAAACAATTATTACACTATATTGCGGGCCGAGTAAAAAGTTTAATATAATAAAAAAGACCATCATACCCTATTCTAAAAATAGCAACATCAAAGTTGTAACAACTAACAGTATCATTGTAGTTATTGGCAAAACAATAAAAAACATCAAATTATCCCTTGAGAAAAAAATTTAAAAACATTAATAAAAGAGTAAGTAAGAAAAATAACAAAAAATTTTCTTCTTCCTCTTCTTTTTCCTCTTATTATTATTATTATTATTATTATTATTATTATTATTATTATTATTATTGTGTGAATAATGAAAGAAAAAAAATAAAAGACTAAAAAATATCCTAAAAACTTCAACAAAACATCAAACAAAAAAATAAAAATAAAAATTATCATTACTATAACTATTAAAAAAATAAAAATTATCAAATTATCCCGAGAGGAAAAAACGTAAAAAAAATTAACAAAAAGAGTAAGTAAGAAAAAATTATTAAATTATTATTATTATTATTATTATTATTATTATTATTATTATTATTATTATTATTATGTTAATAATAAAAAATCAAATAAATGAAAAACTAAAAAAAAAACATAAAAGCTTAAGGAAAAGATTAAACAAAAAAATAAAATAAAAACTATCAAGCAAAAAAAGTCATTATTATTATTATTATTATTATTATTATTATTATTATTATTATGCTAATAATGAAAAAAAAAGACTAAAAAAATAATAAAACTTTAACAAAAGATCAAACAAAAAAATAAAGTAAAAATTATCAGGTAAAAAAAGTCATATGACGTAAAATAAAAAAGGAAAAAAAAACTAAAAAGAAATAAAAAAATACAAATATCAATTTCCAAATGATCATAGATATAAAATAAAATTTAAGAACTATTTTTTTTGAAAAAAATATACCAACCCAACAAATAAGAAAATAAAAAAAATTAAAAATCTAATAAATAAATAATAATAATAAAAAACATAAGTTAAAAAAAAAAGGGAAAAAAAACGTCAAAATCAATAAAAAAAACAAAAAAACAATCAAAATAAATAAAAATGAAAAACCAAAGTGAAAAAAGAAAAAAAAAAAAGCAAAGTGAAAAAAAAGAGGCGCTAGGCAGGGGTTCGACCCCTGCCTAGCGCCTTCTCCTCGTAAGACACAAGCGTGCCTTACCAGTAATCTACATGCTTTTATTTGATCTTTTTTGTGAAATAATATATAAATAGTATGATTATTGTTCAAACCTAAAAAAAAAAAAAGGCGCACGAACTCGCGCGACACACGGACGAAAAATGTCCAATGAACAGTGAACTCTCTCTAGCGCTACAGTGCCGGACTGAGCTGTTTTAGTATATAGGATAATTAACATAAATACCCACCCACCCAAAACCCTACCCCATTTCTTTTCTTCTCCCCAGCCGCCAACCCCCCCCTCTTGTCTCTCTCTCGATCGATCTGTCAACCCTTCCCTTCGATCCATCTCCTTTACAAAGCCAAACATATTCCCTTCTTCATCTTTCTTTATTTCTGCTTTTGTTTTTCATGTATTTTGTTTTTCCCTTCATTTCCTTTAAGTCACCGATGCATGGTATCCTTCCTCCCCTTCTTCATCTTTCTTTATTTCTTAACAAAAAATATATCAATTTAAGAAAACAAACCGAAGATTCTGGGGCAGAAGGTTTGACAGGAACCGAAGATGCAATCTGCTTGTTGGATTTTGAACTTTGATGAAGGTATTTTCTCGCCAACTTTTCTCCTTCGGATTGGATGCAAAATCAAATGTTTTTTCAATTTTTTAATTTTGTGGGTTGCTGTGTTGATGGGTGTAAAATTGTTGAATTCTGGGTTGATGTTGCGTTGTTGAATCAGTTGTGTGTTGTGTGTTTCAATTTCTTTGTTGCTGGGTTTTTTATTGTAGCATGGCCAACGGATCTATTTCAACGGTCATTTTTATTTGCCTCTGCAGGTTTTGATATGTAGGAATAGCTCCCGGATGCCTCCAGAAAATGAAGAAGCCATTTTGGCTCTTCATTTGGCTCCTCTGCTGGAGACGAAAATTAACCCAAAAAAGCCAAATATTTGAATTTTTGGCTTTGGCTTCCCGGATGCCTCTGCTGCTGGAGATGCCCTTATATTTATATTTTATTCATTACCTAACTAGAATCTCTATTTAATTCGAGCTTCAAATTAAATTGTATAGAAATTGTTTCGATATAAGTAGGTTAATTTAACAGTTTCAAAGAAACCTTGATAATTGAAAAAAAAACATGGTTTGACATTAAAAAAAAAAAAAAAAACACTTTAACGATGATATTTTTTCTTTATAAAAATATGGAGACGAGAACACGTTGAATCAACTAAACTTAAACCTGAGTTGATTCGTCAAACTTGCAACATAGGTTACGAGCCTCGTTGAGTTAGATAATTGTGCTTTTTTATTTTTTTATCTATAAGATAAAAAATAATAGGTGCTCGTAAAAAAAGCATCAGCCCAGTATCAGGATGTTTTTTACGAAACATGATGACTTTATAAAAAGCAAGTCAAAATAAAATACAAAACCTACTTCCCAGTGTTATGTTTTTGAATAATCATTTATATGGTAACATGATAAAAAAAAAAGATGCTCAATAAATAAACATCAACTCACCGACGATATGTTTTTCTAGTATCACGATAGCCTTGGCAAAACGAAATCAAAATAAATCATGAAGCACAATTCATATTAATTTTGTTTTTAACTATTTTTTTTTTCAACAACATGACAGACCATTTTTTGTCTAACGAAATAAAATGTTCTTATTAAATAATATGATAAAAAAAAGAGTAGATGATAGTAAAATTGAGCATCAACTTAGTGTTATGGTGTTTTTATGGAACCATAATAATTCTATAAAAAATAAATTAAAATAAATTATGAAGATGGATACACGATAAATATGTTATTTTTTGGAAATTATTTGTTATCTAATAATATGATAGGCCATTTTAGTTTAACAACCTGATAAACTATTGATAATATGATAGAAAAAGAAATAATTACAAAACGGAGCATTAATTTACTGTCATAATGTTTCCCGAGACCAAGATAACTTTTATAGATAAAACTAAAATAAATAACAAAATCCAGTTCCCAATAGAAGAGTAAATAAATAAAAGGTGAGGGTGTTTTTAGCAATGATAAACAATGCTCCTGCACCCACATCACACTATGGACAGGGCAATGCTATTTTGTTCTCACTTTGGTCCCTTGCGTTTTTTTCTCGCCGAATCATTTAATTGCAAAATCAACATCAATTGTTTTTATTTTACCGGGCAGGGACAGAACTGAAAGATAGGGGACTAACTCAAAAAAAATCCAAAAACAGGTGATGTGAAAATATATACCTTGATCACCCATTTATAAATAGACCTTTTGGTCCCTCATGTTTTTAAAAAATTCAATTATAGAACACAATTTTATTTTTATTATTTTTAGATCTCTGGTTTTGACCCGAGGGATTTTGGGCACATTACACATTACGGGATAAAGAGAAAACAAGTTATTGGAATCAACAAATATGATGGAACGTTTGTTTTTCTGGTAACATATTTTTCCCAGAAAAAAAATATAAATTGAACCTTTGTTGTCATTGATTTTTTTTTAACCTGAAATTAAAAGAAATATAATTTAATTATTTTTTATCACTCACCTCAAAAGGAATT
>CM055329.1:13288589-13470296 GCA_029228605.1 Salix koriyanagi
TTTATATCTACCGAGACCGTCAGTACTGTGGGCGTGCAATTACTATGCATAAGAGAAATGAGCAAAAAAAACCACGAAAAACAAAAAAAACATATATAAAAAAAATCAATTAAACCAATTAATTTTTTTTAAACAAAAAACTACTGATCCAGTTTGGGTTTTGATTTTTTAAGTTAAAATCAATAAATTAAACTAAACGGTTCAAATTAAAAAATATATGCCACAAAAAAAATTTATTCTTACAATTTAGTTCAAAACTTTTAGTCTGGTTCATGGTTGTCAAAATCGTGATTTTGACACGACATGGAAGGAGATTCGAAAACTCGGATCGTAAGATCGGATCGTAAAATCGTAAAATCGTACCTGAATTTTTCCGTACAAAAATCGTAAAATCACAGTTAAAATTGTATAGGTAGAAAAATCTTAAAATCATAAGTAAAATATTTTTGAATACAATATAACATAATTATGGCCATAAAACTTTATTAGTTAAGGTTCATACATGATTCAAAATAACTTAAAAATACATTACAAAACAGCTCAAATGGTAAAATAGCTTCTTGAATAGTGTATAATATGGTTTTTTTGTTGATGTGTTCTCAAATGGTAAAAGCTATTTTGGAGAACCATTTTTATATCTTATTTTAAATAAAGTTCAATTATTTTATATATAGTTTAATTATGCAATTAATTATATAATTAATAGGAGTAAGTTATATAATTAAATAATTGCTTTTGAAAAACCCTCCAACAATAAAATAATTATTTTTAATTATATTTAAATTAAAAAAAATAAATTTAAATATAATTAAAAGACCCACAATATTTGAGATTTGAAATTTAAGCTACTTATTGTATGTTTTTCAAGTAATTGTATGTTTTTTTATGGTTGTTGTATTTGAAGTTAATTAATGTTATTTATTGTCTTAAATTAATAGGATTTTTTTAAAATTATTTTTTTATGCTAACTATTTTTTTTGCTAATTAATAATAATAATAATAATTAATAATAATAATAATTATTATTATTATTAAACCCCCCGATTATTATTATTATTATTATTATTATTATTATTATTATTATTATTATTACTACTATTACTATACCTCCCGTAGAAACCTACTTATTTATTATTATTATTATAAATTTATATACCCCCTAGAAACCTATTTTTTATTATTATAATAATAACTAGTATAAAAGCCCCCCAGTAACCCTCAATGGCTAAATCTCTAATTCTCTTCTCCTTCTCCCACGTCGCCGCCCACCTATCTTTGATCTTCCTCCCTTAATCCCAATTTCAATGGGTATTAGCCTTGGATTTTGAGACATATTGATCCTAACTCGACTAGCTCCATTTCAATGGGTATTAGCCTTAGATTTCTGAACTTTTTGGTCTTGTCATATCCAATCCCTTTTTAGTTGGTATTAGGCTTAAATTTTATGGGTAATAAATTTCTCCCACGAGCATAATTGAACTGGCTTGTTTGAGGTGGTATTAGCCTTGGATTTTGAGACATATTGATCCTAACTCGACGAACCCCATTTCAATGGGTATTAGCCTTAGATTTCTGACCTTTTTGGTCTTGTCATATCCAATCCCTTTTTAGTTGCTATTAGTCTTAAATTTTATGGGTAATAGATATTTTCCTGGAGCATGATTGGACTGGTTTGTTTGAGGGGGTATTAGCCTTCGATTTTCGGACATATTGATCCTGACTCGACTAGCCCCATTTCAATGGGTATTAGCCTTAGATTTCTGACCTTTTTGGTCTTGTCATATCCAATCCCTTTTTAGTTGCTATTAGTCTTAAATTTTATGGGTAATAGATATTTCCCTGGAGCATGATTGGACTGGTTTGTTTGAGGGGGTATTAGCCTTCGATTTTTGGACATATTGATCCTGACTCGACTAGCCCCATTTCACTGGGTATTAGACTTAGATTTCTAACCTGGTTGGTCTTGTCATATCCAATCCCTTTTTAGTTGGTATTAGCCTTAAATTTTATGGGTAATAAACTTCTCCCCCGAGCATGAATGAATTGGCTTGTTTGAGGGGGTATTGAGACATATTGATCCTAACTCGACTAGCCCCATTTCAATGGGTATTAGCCTTAGATTTCTGACCTTTTTGGTCTAGTCATATCCAAGCCCTTTTTGGTTGGAATTAGGCTTAAATTTTATGGGCAATAGCCTTTTCTCTTGAGCATGATTGAACTGGCTTGTTGGAGGGGGTATTAGCCTTGGATTTTGGGACATATTCATCCTGACTCGACTAGCCCCATTTCAATGGGTATTAGCCTTAGATTTCTGAACTTTTTGGTCTTGTTATATCCAATCCCTTTTTAGTTGGTATTAGGCTTAAATTTTATGGGTAATAAATTTCTCCCACGAGCATGAATGAATTGGCTTGTTTGAGGGGGTATATGCCTTGGATTTTACAATTTTGACGGAGTTTGACCGAAATCAATTTTTCTACCCGAGTTGACAAGGTTTAATGAGTTGACTCGTAAAATCGTATGATTTTGCGAGTCAACTCGCAATTTTGGTAACCTTGGTCTGGTTATATTTTGGTGGAATGGAATAAAAGAAAAACTTAGTTCAAGTAAAAAAAATTAAGAACCAAAATTATTTCAATTTTTTAATAGGGACTATTTTTCAGTATTTTAGTTAGAAAAACCGAACCAACCCGAAGCAAAACTGGTCAGTTTAATTAGGTTTCAGATTTCAATTTTTTTTTAATTTGATTATGATCACACCCATGAACTCACAGATAGTTTTTCAATTTACACGGTTAAGCTTCAAACACAACTGCTTCAACCTTCCAACTTGAAGTGCTTCACCATTAATGCCATGATCATCCTCTTGAAAGAGTTATATGACTTTTGACCAGATTAATCCAAAACTGTATACAATGAGTGCTTCTGTCCCAGCAGCCTGGAGATGAAAGGCACGTGATTGTTGAATGCATATTCTTGATACAATTTTGTTCACCTGAAATTAAACAAGCACACGTGTACAAATATATGATTTTATTAAATATATGAATGGGTACAATCTCTATTTAATATATTCTATCAAAAGAATATGGCAATCCTTTGATTCTTCCCTTGGATTTGGTGTATGGTGACTTGATTTATTTGAGTAATCAAGCTAAGATTTGTGCTTTGCAAGAACGCGAATTTGGGCGTGTATTGCGAAGCGAGATGTTGTGGTTTGATGCTTTGAAGAATACCTTGATTTGTCTTCAAAGTGTTGTTGAAGAACTCTTATGGGGCGTTTTGGCTTGATCCAACAGAGCTTTGTTCTTTGTAGACTTCAAGTGTAGATGAAGGAGGCTTGAGAACTCTTTGAGAGAGAGAGCTTCCTTGCTTGAAGAGCTTATCTTGAAGAAAATTTGTATCTCCAAGAATTCCCCCCCCCCCCCCCCCTTGCCTTTAGGTTGAGGCTCTCTATTTATAGAGATCTGTAGGGGCTCTCAGGTCTTTTCCAATGCCACGTGGCATAATTTTATTGGTTGGTCTTTATTGACAGGATCTTGCATTTATGTCCGTCTTTATTCCAATGCCCGTGGCGTAATTTTATTGGTTGGTCTTTATTGACAGGATCTTGCATTTATGTCCGTCTTTATTGACGAAATCTTGCCTTTATGTCTGTCTTTATTGATGAAATCTTGCTTTTATGATGAAATATCTTGAATATCTCATTTCAAATGTCAACTTTGCATTGGCCAAGAAATATTTGAAGGCTTATTTGTTTTCCATGTCATTTATTTCAATTTTATTTTATTCTTTAAAATAAAGAATAAAATAACACATGGTGAAATTTGATTGGCGGAAAATTTGTGTTTCTACAGATGCCCCCTCGAGACAAGTTCACTTACTTTTGGAACAAGTGGGCATGTCTCGAAAATATGGCTGTGAGGATTTTATATTTCCGACTAAAATTTGATTTGATCGTATTAGATTTTTACAACAAGCAGATAAATCTTATTGTGAAAATAAAATATGATAATCAAAAATTGAAAATTTATGGATCGATCTTGATTGAGATTTATCAAATCAAATGATAGAATATTCAGGTCCAATTGTTCATTTGAGACTGCTGCATATGCAGGACCAAACAAAATTTATCTTTATGCCCGAATAACAACCCACACTTTGACCGGGCTGCGTGAAAATTTTTTTTTTCACTAAAAATAGTCACTGTAATATCTTGTTTTAAAGATCTCGTTATTCTGAATCCAATAACGCAATCTGTTGGTGATTCCGAGTAGCGGTCAACAAGTTATGAACTATGAAAGTTGCAACTCCCTTTTCCCATTGCCTTGGTAACCGTGCCCTCTCTTCTTAATTAATCTTGATATTTTGCTGGAAGGATGTTCAGAGAGTAAAACAATTCATTCACGTAAATTGCTTTGTTTAAATGACTTTCTTTTCTAAATGAATGGCTACTAAGAGTAATAAAAGATCTTCCCATGGCTGACTTAACTTAATTGACCCCTTTTTTTTTCGAGATTGCATGAATCGTCCACCGTGAATGACTTATCAAGAAAGGGAATAACAAACAATTTCCTGTACTGGAAGCTAACCTTGCTCTCACAGAATAAGAAAAGATTTGTTTTAGATTAGGAAAGAGTCATTCAGAAGGCTATAAAAGAACATTATATTGCCCCTTCTTTTTTTTTTTTACCCACCATGCAGCCTTCATGTTGCTCATCACTGAAGGTTTCGAAGCAAAAGAGTCTTCCTCGTGACCAGACGTGAGATTGGTGATAGCCTGGTAAGCAATTTTTTTTACCCCGCATATCTACTGTTTTTTTTTTTATGCTCTTAATAACTGAAGTTCTTTTTTTTTTCTTTCCTTTCTTTCCCGACTGTAGGAAGAATTTTTCGACTGGAGAGGCCTTACGGACCATTGTCTTCAAAGTCAGGACTGCTTCCTGTGGAGGAATAGCTTGCTGTGGACATGCTTGCCAACAATCTTCTTTTTAAGGTTTTGATTTGAAACATTTAAAACTTGTCAGCTTTGATATATTCTTCTAGCCTTAGCTTGGGATGAAAACTAAATAAAGAGCACGCTTTATTTACCTGTTGTTGGATAAAACTAGCCTAGAAACGGACCTTGGCTCCTTGATTCGTCTAAACTCCTGCGTAAACTCATGAAGTATATCTCTATGGCTTGCTAGCTTTTGAGTAACTGAAGTAGCAGCGGACGCAGCAGCACATCTACTCATAGCATCATTTATATCAAGTAAGTTCTCAAGTAAAGATTCAATTTCCATTTCCATTGATTTCCATGACCTACTGGATCCAACTGTTGGCGAACCACTTTCCACGTAACCTCCTCCTTGAGTAGTGAACCGAGCGCCAAGTTTAGCATATGAAGGGATTTTGACATCGAGATCTCCTTCATTCAACTGAATGAAGACGGCATTCAGACGATTGCTGCTTTCCTTGCTTTAACCTTTCACTGAGGTTAGCTCTCTGGTAAGTGCTACATTATATTCAACAATGGCATCGCCGTTAGTGGCGTTTAGAAAGCAAGTCTTCAACTGAGCAGACCCTCTAGCCAACCTGAATTATTATTAGTGGCGTTTAGAGATTTTTTTTTTTCAGCAAGGATTCATATGGCACACTCTGGGAATAATATTGGGCAGACGTTTGGGTGGTGATCATGCAAAGGATCAAAGCCAAACCCAAAACTTGCACGCCTTCCATCTGCTCTGTACTTTAAAATTTCAGACTCGCACTCTTTCCCTGCCTTTTTCTGTGGCTCTTCATAACCTTACCCATGGACTCGAATAGCAGCGCTGATTAACTATTGGTGAGCCCACTTGTTTCCATTAATTAATATTTATTCTTATTGTAGGGGTGCAGGTTTCTTTGTGTGATTCAAATTTTCTTGCCATAATACTTCACGAGTCTTGCTGAGTTGCTTCTTAAGGGTCACGGTTGCTGTCTTTCCCGCATCATCAATTTTAGCAAGTCACAAAACTCTTTAACATTGGAGCATTACTGTTCTTTGGCTCTTCATCAAGGTAAGTTCGTTTTCTTTTTTTTGTACAAATAAATATCATGGGATTTATAATTTTGTCCCTCTCCTTTTAAATATGCTTCTAATTCATGTATTTTTATATGTCTTCCTTCTTTTGTTTTTTTTTAGATGGTGCTTTTCAAGAATTCTTCTTCTTCCACTAAAAGATTCTTAGTAATTGAGGAGAAGTATCGTCGGACAAGCCTTCGTGTATATGAACCCGCCATTGGTCCCTTTGCTAAGAAGCTGCCTTCCGAAAGCATCAAGCATTTGACTTCCTGGTCATCAGAGGCTTCCTATGAACTTCATGGTCACGGTGGTTCGCCTCAATCGGTTTTACAACTTCAGTCCTCCTTTCCACATTCAACAACTTTTCTAGCTGATCTGCCATCATTAGACTATCATAAACGTGATGGAAATGCTACTTGCATAGACTATTTCCCAATTTCCTATGCGCTTGAGTACACTCCAAAGTATTGGGAATGGACAGAAGATATTTTGCAACATTACGAGCCAATCCTTGAGCGGGCAGATATCCAAGACACTGTTTTTGCATCCCTTTTTACATATGACTGGCAGATGAATGTTATCCTTTCTTTTTATAACCATTGGAACCCTGCTACCAATACGCTATCTACCCCGAATGGCGAGGAGTCTATATCTCTTTGGGAGCTAAAATCATGTAGCGGCCTCCCTATTTTTGGCACTTTTTATGATGAAGTTGTCCCTTCTGCTGATGAACTTAATGATGCTGACAAGAAAGGACATTCTTTCCTTCCAAAGAGCTGCAAGTACCTATTCATCGCCTTTCATAAAGAATGCCAAACTATTGATGGTGATCATGTAATGACTCTTCAAGATTGGGTAGATTTCTGGTTTCGAGATGACTTGAGATACAAGGTACCTTTTCCTGTGGGCAAGTCTAGCGGATTCAATAAGACTAACTATCCTTCTGGCTCCATTGATAAGTCTCGTGTTCGCTCCAGCAAATTCATTTGTCCTTTTAAGGAGCTTAACATTCCTTCTCATATTCGAGATGAAGTTTATTTAGCGGCTTTTCTTTCATGTTGGCTATGCAAATTTATATTTCCTAGCAAGGATGTTGGTTTCATTCGTCCTAGTACTTTCAAAGTAGCCTCTATGATGGCAGCTGGAAGGCAATTCTCTCTTGCGATACCAGTTTTAGCAGGTATCTTCAAAGGTCTAAAGGAAGTCCAATCCGCATTAAGCATGGCCGCACGAGACATCCCTTTTCCTATTCATTTTCTCAGCAGTTGGCTTGCAGAAAAATTTGGCACCCATCAAACATCAACTGGCCCTACCAAGTTAGTTGGGATGACCAAATATGTCGGCATGGGGTTGGCGAGACATTTCAATGAGTCTCAAGCTCATGCTCTTTTCAAAGATCCCAAGAGAGTCATATCTCCTGCGTTACTTCCCTTGACTAAAGTTGGGATCCTATATGATGATGGTAACTTGCCAGTCCTTGAGAGTGACTACTTTATGTGTATTCGATCCGGCTATTTGACTCTCCGTTATGATGATACTTTTATTATTGAACCTTATTGTCCTGATAGATTCAGTAGACAATTTGGGTTTTGCCAACATATCCCCCGTGACTTTGGAGGGAGAACTGGAGTCCCAATCTTGGAGGATGTATTTCAACTTTGGCTCAGCTTTACCAAACTCAAAACTCATTCCCGGTGCGAGCTTCCGTTGCCCCCAAATGATAAGCTTCCTTTGGTAACTAAACGTTACATGGATTGGTGGACTCCGAGGTGGTCCAAAGTTTGCTCTCTACAGATGAAGATCATTCTTAAAAGTCCTGCTAATGTTGCCATAGTATCGCGAAGGCCAAAAGAAAAGAAGAATGACACTCTCTTAACCAAAAGGAAACGCTCTTCTCCTACCTATAAAATAGACAAACGGGTAGTTGATGTTGATTCAGGCAAGGAAGATAGTACTCGAACATCTGCCCACATAAATAGGACACCACTTGTGATTCCTAGTGTGAAGAGAGTGAGTACTTCAAAAGATCATCTTAATAAGAAATCTTCTAACTCCTCAGGGGAAAAGGAAAGGAGTGCGCAATCCTTTTCTCCACAATCGGTAAATAAGTACTTGTCTCCCTTTTTTATATACCTTTTCAATTTCCCCTTTTTTTTATTGAGATGCTCATAAGGATATGCATGTAGCAGGAGGAGGAAGATGATGTTAAAGCTATCTTAAATGTGGAGGACAGTGAGCATGAAAACAGTGATCATCATTGGAAACGTTTAAAACGTACCAAAAAAAAATTCAATCCTTGCAGCTCGGGTTTTCTTCATGGAGTCCCTAGTGCATCCATCATGCCAGACAATATTGATGAGCTGGTTTGATACTTTCCCCTTTTTTTTTAGTTCATGTTATTTGTCATATATTAACTTTTTTTTATAGCTTGGTCAACAAGACTTGGGGAATGACTTTGATATGTATATTGGGCCAAAAATGAGTGTTGCTTCTGTTGCTAGCCCTAATCCTTTCAATATTTTAGCTGCTGGGATTGGAAATTCTCAACCTTCATTCAGTTTACCACATGAGCGGCCTAATCCACCTCAACCGATCTTTAATGTAGCGACCAACTTGCATAATCTTGGACCTACTACTGCCTTTGAGCCTTCAGGAATCACTAGGTATTGTGCTGATGACATAATAGGAGAGATAAGATCTGAATTTGCTATCAAGTGTTGGGAGAGCGTCAGAAATAAGATTGCTCGCACACCGATCCATTATATTCCTGATCTGGCTGGTGAAGTTGAGAAGATCCTCCTCTCCATTCAAGATATAAAGGTTGATTGCTCTTCTATCAGAAGAATGGTGACCGAGGTGATTGAGGATGCTAAAAAGTTTATTCACTTAGAGTCTTCATTATCTCCTATGATGACATCAGAGCAACGAGCCTTAGATGTTGAAAAGCTTGAAGTGCAACTTAAAAATTCAGAAGCTTTTGAAGAGGAGGCATCTACATCCATTTCTATTACTCATGCTGAGATAACAAAAATAACGGGACAATTGATGGAGTTGCAGAGCAAGAAGACTGAGTTAGAGTCATCTCTCAAGGCGTGTGATGAAAAGCTTTCTGAGAGAAAGATTATCACCTCTGGCATTCGAGCAGAAATCACCACACTATCCTCTTCCCCCTGTGATAAGTGAAGCTGACGCAGGCATTCTTCAAAAATTAAAAGGATTGTTGGATACCAAACAAAAGGAGATGGAAGGACATAATTGGAAACCGTAATATGATAATGGTTTATTATGCTTTGGATTTTTTTTTGTTTTTGTTTTGGTAACATCGGCTTATGACTTTCTGTTGAGGCTACATACTTTATGTAATAGAACTCTTCTTTCTATTAATAAAGTCTATATTTTGCCTTTGCTTGTGTCTTGTTACCTAGATTTCCATGTTACGATCTGTCTTGAGGTTTATTTGTCTCTCCTCTCTACGTGAACGATCATATTGGTTCGAACAACTTTAAAGGATGGTGTGACTGTACTTAGAATAATTTCTAAGTTGCCTACGTACCTTTATGGATAAAGGATCAAGTCACAACGTAGTTCAAAAGATTTTTTTTTTTTGGCATGACTGTACTTGGAATGAATTCCAAGTTGCCTACGTACCTTTGTGGATAAAAGGATCAAGTCATAACGTAGTTCACATTTTATTTATTTTTTTACTTTTTTTTTGTGCCTTTCATAGTTTTAGCTCGTGCGGGCCAGGAGCTGCATCAGATTTCAAGCATAGTATCTTTTCAAGAATTTGCCATTGATAGGCCCAATCCTCAATCCATTCTCATCAACAATCTTGTAAGCTCCATTGGTGTAGACTTCTTGAACCACATAAGGGTCATCCCATTTGGAGAGGAACTTGCTGCCCATGCGTTTTGACATGATTATTGGTCGTCTTACTGCCAAGACAAGATCCCCTTCTTGAAAGGAGCGTGGTCGCACCTTCTTGTTGAAAGCTCTACAAAGTCGTGCTTGATAACATTCTAGTCGTTGTTGTGCCTCAAGACGTTTTTCATCTAAAGCTTCAAGCTCTTCAAGGCGTAGGCGAACATTGTCTTCATTGTAAAGCCCTTCTTGGATCGCAATTCTTAAAGATGGAATTTGACATTCTAGTGGAAGAACAGCTTCAACCCCATATACCAGAGAGTATGGAGTAGCTTGAGTTGGTGTTCGGAATGTAGTACGATAAGCCCATAGCGCCTCACCAATTCTCTCATGCCAGTACTTCTTCGAGCGATTCACCACCTTCTTGAGAATGTTGCATAAAGTCTTGTTGAAGGCTTCTGCCAAACCATTAGCCGGAGCATTGTACATAGAAGAGTTATGTTGTTCGAAATTGAACTGTGCACACAACTTATTCATGGCTGTATTGTAGAATTCCCTTCCATTATCGGTTATGATGTATCTTGGTACCCCATAACGGTAAATGATGTTTGTTCGGATGAAGCTTACAACTGTCTCTTTCTTGACCTCTCTTAATGCTGCAGCTTCTGCCCACTTGGAGAAGTAATCTGTTGCAGCCAATATGTAAAGATGCCCCCTGGAGCTTTTCGGCAATGGTCCTACCACATCAAGTCCCCAAGCATCAAAGGGCCAAGAGGCAACTGTCGGATGTAAAGGCTCGGGTGGTTGGTGGATCAAATTAGCATGCAATTGACAACTTTGACATTTTCTAGCATAGTCTATGCAATCCTTCACCATTGTTGGCCAGTAATATCCCATTCTTTTGATCCGGAAGTGAAGTTTAGGGCCTGATTGGTGTGCTCCACAAATCCCTGAGTGAGTTTCTTCTAGTGCTTTTGTTGCTTCTTCTTCTCCGAGACAGCGCAAAAAGATTCCCTCAAAAGAGCGTCGATAAAGAGTACCTTGGAAGTATATGAAGCGAGAAGCTCGTCGCCTCACCTCTGTCTTATGGCGTAAGTCGTTAGGTAGTTTTCCATGTCTCAAATAATTGATAAGCGGCTGACGCCAGTCTTCTTTTTCAATCTCGTAGACAGAAACTATGCCCACTTGTTCTTTCTCGTTTATATCGAGGCTTAGTGGTGGAACAACCCATCTTTGACATACAGGGACATTTATCTCCTCACTGCATGATGCTAGTGTTGACGCCAAATTTGCCAAGGCATCAGCTTGCTTATTCTCTTTTCGTGGTACATGTTCTAAAGTGACACAATCAAGTGATGTTATCAGTTTAAGTGCGTACTTGTGATATGGGATGAATTCTAGCTTCTTGACTTCATATAGTGAGAGGAGTTGTCTGATGACTAATTGAGAATCACCAAAAACTTTAAGGCGAGACATTTTTATATTCATTGCCATTTCCAACCCAAGAATCAAAGCTTGATATTCAGCCATGTTATTAGAACAGCAATTGGTAAGTGAAAAGGAGAAAGGCAAGACCTCCCCTTCTGGTGTGATGAATATAACCCCAGCACCGGCTCCATCTTGTCGTGCTGCGCCATCAAAGAACATTTTCCATGGTTCTGACAGTTCAATAAACAGAACATCCTCATTAGGTAGGTCTTCAGAGAACTTCCATTCATCGGGAATAGGATGATCAGCTAGAAAATCAGCTAGTGCTTGCCCTTTGATAGCTTTTTGTGGGACGTAGACAATTTCAAATTCTTGAAGCAATAAAGCTCATTTTGCCAATCTTCCTGATAATACTGGTCTTGAGATGATGTACTTGAGGGGGTCGGCCCGGGAGATTAATCTTACTGAATGCGCTTGGAGGTAATGCCTTAACTTCTAATTGCAAACATCAATGCTAGACATGTCTTCTCTATTGGGGAATAATTCAGTTCAGCCCCATTTAATGTCCTACTAAGGTAGTAGAGAGCACTTTCCTTGCCTTTATCATTTTGTTGTGCCAACAATACTCCTAAGGAACGTATTTGAGCCGCAATATAGAGGATAAGTGGGCGTCCCTGTACCGGTGCTCGAAGGACAGGTGGGTTCAACAAGTATTCTTTTATCTTGTTGAAGGCATTAGTGCAAGCTTTATCCCAATAGAATAATGTATCCTTCTTCATTAAGTGGGTGAATGGTTGACATCGGCCTGCTAAGTTAGAAATAAATCTCCGTATATAGGCCAATTTTCCTTGGAGACTCTTCAACTCATGGATGTTTCTTGGCTCCGGCATTTTTAGAATGGCCTCGATCTTAGACTGATCAATCTCAATTCCTCGATGTCGAACTATAAACCCTAGGAATTTGCCTGAGGACACACCAAATGCACATTTCAATGGGTTCATTTTTAGTTGGAATCGACGTAACCGTTTAAACACCAAACGAAGATCCTGCAAATGATTTTCTTTTTCTTTTGATTTCACCACGAGATCATCAACATAGCACTCAACATGTTGGTGAAGCATATCGTCAAAAATCTTCTGCATCGCCCTTTGATAAGTGGCACCTGCATTCTTTAAGCCAAACGGCATAACTTTATAACAATATATCCTTTTCGGAGTTCGGAAAGCCGTCTTCTCCTCGTTTGCGGGTGCCATTCGAATTTGATTATAGCTAGATGAACCGTCCATAAAGGTTAATCTCCCATGACCCGTGGTAGCATCTACCATGATCTCAGTAATAGGAAGCAGAAAATCATATTTGGGACAAGCATTGTTAAGGTCTCGAAAATCCACACAAACACGTATTTGGCCATTCTTCTTTTTTACTAGCACAATATTTGAAATCCACGTGGGATACTTGACCTCACGAATGAACCCTGCTTGGATAAGTTTATTTACTTCAACCTCAATTTGTGACACAAGTTCAGGACGAAAGCGACGCTGAGTTTGTTTTATAGGTCTAGCCCCATGTTTCACTGCTAGTTGGTGGACAGCAACTCTCGATATTCCATCAGGAGTTCCATATAATTCGCTTCCTCTTTAGGTGATAAGTTTGTGTTGATGAAGGTTGGTCGTGGGTTTTCATCAGTTCCTAAGTTACCTCTTTAAGTTCATCCATTGTAGGCTTATTTTCTGATTCAAGGGAAGATGGAGCTTCTTCAACATCTTCTTCGACGGCAAACTTATCATTATCATCTTCTTCAATAGTGATGTGATTTGAAGTGAGACACGTTATTTCATCTTCTTCTTCTTCATCAGAGGGGTTTGTTATCACTATTGTGCGTGTTTTTCCTTTCAATGTCTCTTCAGCACTCACCACCCATTCATATTGTCTCTTCATGCGTGAAGGTATTTTGCTACGAAGAACCTTTGAATCACCCATCAAACCTGTCTCTTTTGACATGGATTGTCCAAGTCTTGCAAATAACTGGTGCGCGTTTTAGCACCCTTTTATTTTGGGTTTCAATCCTAGTAAAAACAGGAGCACGACTTGTAGTTCCACCAAGACGATCCCAAACTGAAACTCTAAGAGGTGTTGGATGACTTTGTTGTTTGTCCTTCACTTCTTCCACATTTATGTATCGTGAGGCTTCTTTATTAATATGAAAATACAGTGGTGTGGAAGACTCATATCCAAGACCAGCCCTCAAAGTTTTGCCAGAAGTTTTCTTCTCTCTCCATGCCTTGCTAGTCTTTGCAAAAACTTGTTTTCCTTCAAGTTGAGTTGTATCACCATCCTTTGATATCTCGTTGATGTCTTCCTGACTATAACCAGCCCTGGCTAAAAGCTTGTAAGCATTGGGATCAAAGCCATTTGACCATTTATCAGGGAGTCCTTTAAGATTTATCACCACCGGCTCAGTTTGATGAACAAATCCTTTTAGTAAAGGTTTTGAAACCTTGTTCAAGGCGAGATTAGTAGCTGGCAAGGTCAAGTTTTCAAGCTCTTTACTGATCTTTTCTTCATCTTTTGCAAAAGAAGACTGCCCTTCTTTTCTTGCTGATACTGTAATATATCGGAGTGCCGCGGCTTTACGTGGTGGTTTATTGTCAACAAAGTTTTCTACCACCTTTTCTTTTCCTTTATTCTTTGTTGGCTGAGACACCCCTTCATTTGTAGATGACTTATGCCCTTTTGAGCTCTTAGAGTCAATTATTCCTTCTCCTAAGTGGTCAGGTGGTGATCGTAGTTCTTCCATCATATTTGACTTGAAATAGAATTTTGCGTCTGCAAAATGAGCTTCAGCTATGGTGAAGGGATCGGTGTCTGCCATTATCTTTCTTACTTGTCCATCTCGGCAATACTTAAAACATTGGTGGAGTGTTGAGGAGATGATACCATTTTCATGTATTCATGGTCGCCCAAGCAATATATTGTAGGTAGTTTTGGCATCTATGACATGGAAAAATGCATTGGATTCCATATCTTCTATGTGCATTGCAAGCCTTATCTTTCCTATAGCATTTTGCCCTCCTTGATTGAAACCTTGAATCATCAGATGACTTGGGAAGAGTTCATCCATAGGAATCCCTAGCTCTCTCATGGTCTTAAGAGGTAGTATATTGACTGCCGAGCCATCATCCACCAAGATGCGATTTACTGTCTTTTCATCAACATATCCTTTAATGAAAAGAGGTCGGTTATGGAGCTTTGATCCAAGCAACAAGTCCTCATCGTTGAAGGATATCTCTGTTGTGCATACACCGTGAGATAAGTTTGAAGAGTCATCATGATCAATAGGGGTTTTCTCTTCATCAACCTGATAGCAAGCAACAGGTACATTTTCAATTCTTTTCATTTCTGTCGGCATGTACTCATTCAGTGTAACAGGCTTTCTTATACTATGAACTGAAAAACCCTCATTTCTAACTGGTATGGATTTTTGTTGAGTCTTTCGGCGTATCGGCTCACTAATCGGCTTCCTCGCCATTGAGATCCTCATTCTTGTTGGCTTTGTCATTTGTATGTGCTTCCTCCTTCCTCTTCTACGCGTGACTAAAGTCCATCCTTCATCATCATAATTTTCAGACCATTCAGGCTTCAAGTCGTCAACTTGAGGTGTGAGGGTTATACATGGAGTTTGACTTGAGGACACAGTGAAACTCATCGGGAAAATGACATCAAGTCTTATAGGTTCACAGGAGCCGAAACTTATTGTAGAGAATGATTGACATGGTCCTGACTTGACCGTGGTTGTGTTATTAGAGGCTGCTACTTCATCATCAAAAACGATATCTCCATTCTCGTGTAGCCTCATGATCTTGTCTTTCAGCACAAAACACTTCTCTACGGGATGACTGATTAAGCGATGATATTTGCAATTATTCGGATTATCTACTTGGTTTGCTTCTTCGGGCGTTTCACCTCCGGCAACTCAATGATATTTGCCTCAAGCAGATCATCCAGCATTCTAGATATGTCTGAGTCAGGGAATGGATACACTTTTTCCTGTCGCTCTTTCAATGATGGTTTCTTTCTCACCCCTTTGAAAGGTAGTCGGCGTTGCATGATCATTCTTCTTAACCCCAGTTGGTACCCTTACAGCAGTCGAGTTAACTACTAGCGATTGCTTTCCCTCGACCTTCAGAGTACTCTTTCCAAATCTACGACCTTCAGGCTTATTTCTTTTAGGCTCTTGCATAGGTAACGATGAACTTTCAGCCGCCACAATGCTAAGTTCCATATCATGTGCACAAGTAGCCAATTCTTCAAAAAACTTTGGTTTGATGCCTTGTAGGATATATCGTAGTCCCCAATGCATCCCTTGAATACACATGTCTAGCGCAGAAGTCTCGGTGAGTCGATCTCTACAGTTGAGGCTAAGGTTTCTCCACCGATGAATGTAGTCAATGACAGGCTCTTCCTTCCACTGACGTGCATTAGTGAGTTCAATCATGCTAACCACACGACGAGTGCTGTAAAAGCGGTTAAGAAACTCACGCTCCAACTGCTCCCAAGTATCAATCGAGCAAGACTCCAAGTCAGTGTACCAGTCAAAGGCATTACCTTTCAAGGAACGAAACAAAGCTGTTTTTACCATGAGATCACCATTAGTCCCGGCATTGTTGCAAGTCTCCACAAAGTGAGCTATATGTTGTCGAGGATTTCCCTTGCCATCGAACTGCTGAAACTTTGGTGGTTGGTAACTTAGAGGCATCTTTAATAGGTCGATTCTTTGGGTGTACGGCTTCACATACGAATATGAGGGTTGAATTGAGCTTTCCACCTGGTCTGTGATGGCTTCCTTGATGAGTTCTTTCAGTTGATTTGTGGTGAAGATGCCATCAGTAATACCATGTATATTCTCCACAACTCCGATTGCAGACTCCTCAATGACATCTAGTTGATCTACTTGAAAAGCCTTGTTAGTCGAGGTTTGGCCTCTTTCGTTCAAGCTCTCAAGTTTGTTCATCAACTTTGCTATCTCGCGGTCTTTTGCCTTGAGTGAAGTCGAAAGCCCCTCGACGAGTTTTGTCAAGTTAGCCACTTGATCTTCTAAAGATGTTGTCTCGGTCATCATTACTGACATGGTGCTACAACCCGTAACCTTATTTGGTGATTGACACGGAGCAGTTTCCATAGGTGAATCGTCAAAGTCGCCTTGAGTGTTGAAGACCATTTCGCGCGCCTCACTTGACTTTTGTAGTGGAGTTGCTTGTGGCTTCATCTTTGAGGCGACATCTTGTGCCCCTCTTGCATTCAAAGTTGGCGTCATCTTGAGAATCGGCCTAGTTTGCGCATACAACTCGACGATGGATTTTGTTTTCAATGGCGGAGTTGAAGAATCTTTAATAGTATGTTCCTCCTAGTTGCCATTGAGATTTTGTTGAAAATTCTTTCTTGAAGGGAAGAGATGAAAGGTAGAGATTTCCCCAGTGGAGTCGCCAGAAATTTGTAGACACAATTTTGTTCACCTGAAATTAAACAAGCACACGTGTACAAATATATGATTTTATTAAATATATGAATGGGTACAATCTCTATGTAATATATTCTATCAAAAGAATATGGCAATCCTTTGATTCTTCCCTTGGATTTGATGTATGGTGACTTGATTTATTTGAGTAATCAAGCTAAGATTTGTGCTTTGCAAGAACGCGAATTTGGGCGTGTATTGCGAAGCGAGATGTTGTGGTTTGATGCTTTGAAGAATACCTTGATTTGTCTTCAAAGTGTTGTTGAAGAACTCTTATGGGGCGTTTTGGCTTGATCCAATAGAGCTTTGTTCTTTGTAGACTTTAAGTGTAGATGAAGGAGGCTTGAGAACTCTTTGAGAGAGAGAGCTTCCTTGCTTGAAGAGCTTATCTTGAAGAAAATTTGTATCTCCAAGAATTCCCACCCCCTTGCCTTTAGGTTGAGGCCCTCTATTTATAGAGATCTGTAGGGGCTCTCAGGTCTTTTCCAATGCCACGTGGTGTAATTTTATTGGTTGGTCTTTATTGACAGGATCTTGCATTTATGTCCGTCTTTATTCCAATGCCACGTGGTGTAATTTTATTGGTTGGTCTTTATTGACAGGATCTTGCATTTATGTCCGTCTTTATTGACGAAATCTTGCCTTTATGTCTGTCTTTATTGACGAAATCTTGCCTTTATGACGAAATATCTTGAATATCTCATTTCAAATGTCAACTTTGCATTGGCCAAGAAATATTTGAAGGCTTATTTGTTTTCCATGTCATTTATTTCAATTTTATTTTATTCTTTAAAATAAAGAATAAAATAACACATGGTGAAATTTGATTGGCAGAAAATTTGTGTTTCTACACTTATCCCACATTCAAAATTTCAACGCCTATACTTTTTTATTTTTTTATCTAAAACATTATTTTATTTTGTATGACCTCGCTAATAAATGTTCACGGTAGAAAGACAAACATCGAGCGAGAGATTTCGAAAATCGATCGATTTCGCATGGTGTTTCTTATTTAAATCTTCGATGGATTATTTGTTGATAGAACAAGAGAATCGCGAGCTACGCTCGTATTGCCTCTCGCGCACCTCGCTCGTTTGCATGGCGTTGTTAAGCGATGAGATTGATGTACAATTTGTCGGTATACTATTGAGCGCTAACAAATTGATGTAATCTTTATATATGTGAAAATGAAATTTTATATATAGCACATGGCATAAAAACTGTTATCAGCTAATTCTATTTTACAATTATTATATTGGCTCTTGGGATTTTAGATGAAGATGGCTCCTGGCACCGTGTAGCACTGTGTTTTAAAAATATTGAAAAAAAATATTTTTTTTTATGCTTTTAGATAATTATTGTGTTAATATCAAAAATAATTTTAAGAAAATAAAAAATATTATATTAATATATTTCTGAAAAGGAAAATGTTGCACTTTTCACGTCATGCGTGAACAGTGCAGTGAATTAATTCACTCTTGCACTTCATGTAACACGTGAACAGTGACAAGGTGGTTGACTGATAGTGATGGGAGGCTCATCTGCCACTGCCGCCAAGTAGAGGATGCCGAGATAGTTCTTATTATGGTGGTGGCGTCGGAAATGGTGATCGGAGGAGCGCCAGAAAGTGATTGTTTTGTGTTGGTGGTATTGCTTGATGCCGTCGTTGTAGAAGAAGAGCCAAGCCTAAATGTTGGTGGGATTGTTTTGGTGTGGTTATTATGAACTGTCTAATTATATTTATGTTTTGATATGTATAGGTATTTTTATTAGTTAAGATTTTGAGTTTATTAAATATTAGGATTTTGAATTTACTAAGATTTTTATTAGTTTTGGGTTTGATTAATGAATTGATTGAGATGTTAAAGATTAAATCTGTTGGATAATAGTTTAATTGATTGAATCGTAAATGATTTTGAAGTTAATTGGTGTGTTAGGTGTAAAACAAATTGGGAAATTATGACAAACATTTTCTGGAAATCAGGAAAGTAGCCTGGAGGTTGAAGATGATAAAGTTAAAGTTTGGTCCCTCAGTTTACGGGCTTTTTGGTTTAGTCCCTGAACTTTAGAAAACTACAATTTAATCCCTAGAGAGAAATTCGAGATTCTGGATATGATTTTTTTGTCCCAGCAGCCTGGAGATGGAAGGCACGTGACTGTTGAAGGCATATGCTTGACACATAATTTGGTCAGAATCCGGCTCTGACACACATATGCACCTTAAAACAATCCTCTGCTCGCCAGAGCGTAGATTGTATGCCTTGGACTCGTTCACCTGAAAGAAATTAAAATGACAAATTATATAAAAAAAACACGAGAAATTAAACAGGGAGAATGGTAGAACTGATCTCTCTCTCACAATGAGTTAAGCACTGTAGAGTTCAAAAAAACACAAGTACCTTTAACACTGACGAGACAGATCCGTAAATGTCACTTTTTCTGAGTTTTTCATGTTATTGCGACCACACCCAGCTGTCCAGGGACTTTGCTCTGCTTGACCTTGATTTATCTGGTGTGCATTGAACTTGAAAAATAAAACAAAATTGAAAAACCTGGAAATATATTCGTGAAATTACATCATATAATCTGATCATATATATTTAAATCCATTATTGCTGAGAATTACATGCATCTAATACATATTCAAGAAACTAAGAACAACAACATATCTATTCGATAACATTGATCATCACTACAAACACTCCAACATAAGTACATCCATAAATCTACAGTACAAATCAAACACACCAAACTTCGGAGGATCTGGCCGGAACATGCACGCTCCATGCGAATACATCTCCAAGAAACTAAGAACAACAGCATATTCATTCGATAACACTGATTATCATCACTACTACAAACATACATAAATTTACAGTACAAAACAGAGACACCAGCACCAAACTTGGGGAGTTGTTTCTTCTATATATATATATATATATATATATATATATATATATATATATATATATATATATCGGGATCTGGCCGGAACATGCACGCTCCATATGCAAATAAGAGCTAGTAATTAGTAGCTCTTGTCACTTCACCCCAATCCTCCCGACCAAGCAGCACGATTCTCCTCTGAGCTTCGATCCTGAACTGTGACCCCAGGGTATGGTCATCCTCGCGAAGAAGAACAGCCTTGTCACCAGCTCTCAGTCCATAATCAGCAACAAATTTGAGCCAGCCCCTAGAAAGAACCGGCTTGTCATAATCTCCATTCCTCTTCAGGCAACGAATAACTCGAAGCTCGCCACGGCTATCCTTAACGCGCAAATCAACAAAATTATTTCCAGCGAAATCTAAATGCTCTAAGCAATGAGTGGGGAATGAGAACCGAACACGAACATCGGTATCTTTCAACTCTTTGCTGAATATCTCCATTTTTTTTCTTCAAGGGTCGTGAAAACTTAAAACAGAGAAAGGGTTATGTTTAAGCTATGAGTTGGATTGATAGTTTCTTGCAGCGAGCTTGTTGATTTATAATGGATCAAAGCTACTGTGTTCACTTCACGGTAGAAAGACAGACATCGAGCGAGAGATTTCGAAAATCTTGTTCATTCGATCGATTTCGCATGGCGTTTATTATTTAAATCTTCGATGGATTATTTGTTGATAGAACAAGAGAAACGCGAGCTTGAGACTTTGTTTTTGCAAAGACTCGCTGGAAGGAGTCGGGAGGTACGCTCGTATTGCCTCTCGGGCACCTCGTTCGTTCGCATGGCGTTGTAAAGCGATGAGGCTTTCCCTCCTCACTTTGCTTATAAAATTGGTCGGTGATACTATTGAACGCTAACAAATTGATGTAATAATTAATTATGTATTTATTATTTATACTCAATATATAATCTTTACAGTGTGAAAAAGGGAATTGATATATAACACGTGGCATAAAATTTGTTATCCGCTAATTGTATTTTACCATTAGATGAAGATGGTTCATGACGATAAAATGTTTTTATTTTTACTTTTTATTTTAAATTAAATTTATTTTTTAGTATTTTTAAATCATTTTATTTTTATATGCTGATATTAAAATTAATTTTAAAAAAATATTATTTTAATATATTTAAAAAAAAAAACAATAATAACCGCACTTATAAGTTCCGAAGCCCACCCAAGATAAGGTCCCACGGAGAGGGAGAGCTACATCCTGCATTTTCTTGAGATTTCTGCGAGGTTTTCGTTCGAATAAGCAACAAGGCGCACGATATTGTTCAAGGCCAAATTCTTTCATGCCTTCAATTCAAAGCCCGCAATTTATTTTGTATAATAATAGTGCTGTAATCGCTTTTGGATTTGGGGTACGACTGATTCCTAGTGTTATATCTATCGAGACCGTCAGTACTGTGGGCGTGCAATTACTATGCATAAGAGAAAGTTCAATCAAAAGAGATATTTTTCAAAGTTAAATTTTTAAAATGTTTTTTGAATAGTGTATATAATATGATTTTTTTTGTTGATGTGTGTTCCAATGATAAAAGCTATTTTGGAGAGCCATTTTTTTATATTATTTAAATATAGTACAACTATGCAATTAATTAATTAATATGAGTAAGTTATATAATTAAATAATTACTTTTAAAAAGCTCTCTACCAATAAAATTATTTTTTTTTAATATTATAAAAAAATTAAAATAATAGCATAATTATACAATATAATTATATTAATTTTAATTATATTTAACCCCCACCCCCACCCCCCCCCCCCCCACCCGATTAAAAACCCTACCCATTCTCACTCCCATTCCCATCTTCATCTTCTACTCCCCCCAAAACCAAATACATCAGCCCCCTATGTTAACTCCCCTCTCCAGCTCCAAGCAGCACTCC
Organism: Salix koriyanagi; assembly: GCA_029228605.1. NCBI lineage: Eukaryota > Viridiplantae > Streptophyta > Magnoliopsida > Malpighiales > Salicaceae > Salix > Salix koriyanagi. The sequence continues at coordinate 13,310,276 of CM055329.1, forward strand.
CCTGAAAAATAAATTAAGTCTCCCTCTCCAGCTAATCAAAAAATAGATTCTCTGCATCTCTTCTAAACAGCAACAGCATTCACTCATATCCTTTTCTATTTTTTCTTTGCTAATTCTAGATCTCTCATATTAAAAAATATATGCCACAAAAAAAATTTATTCTTACAATTTAGTTCAAAACTTTTAGTCTGGTTATATTTTGGTGGAATGGAATAAAAGAAAAACTTAGTTCAAGTAACAAAAAAATTAAGAACCAAAATTATTTCAGTTTTTTAATCGGGACTATTTTTCAGTATTTTAGTTAGAAAAACCGAACCAAACAGAAACAAAACCGGTCAGTTAAATCTGGTTTCAAATTTCGATTTTTTTTAATTTGATTATGATCACACCCATGCACTCACAGCTAGTTTTTCAAATTTACACGGTTGAGCTTCAAACGCAATTGCTTAAACCTTCCAACTTGTTGAAGTGCTTCACCACTAATGCCATGATCATCCTCTTGAAAGAGTTATACGACTTATGACCATACCAAAACTGTATACAATGAGTGCTTTTGTCCCTGCAGCCTGGAGTTGAAAGGCACGTGACTGTTGAATGCATATTCCTGACACATATTTTGGGTAGAATCCGGCACCTTCTTGCCTGGATGACAGCCCTCTTCCAGTAAAACTCTCTCAATCCTTTACTTCTAAGCATTAGCTTCTGGATCGTGATAGGAATCGTTGAAATCCAGGTCATCATCAAGGAATCGGTTGCAGCTAACCAGCTCCATAGAATTATGAGCACCGGAAACTTTGTTCTGCCTCGTCGCCGTCCTTTTCTTTGACCGGCCGGTGCTTTTGGTGAATTCATCATCCTCTTCCAGGTTTCCATTTGGAGCCTTACTTGCATCTCTTCTCCTCTTTGCTGAATCGCTGCTTTCGTTGCTACCGCTACTATTCCTGTCTGCCTTACTGTGTTCCCTGATGGTAGATTCAATGGTTTCCAGCAAACGATCTCCGTACTTGCTGACCTTGGCCCTGAATATTGGAAAAGTGCACATTCATCCCTGAATGACAGAAAGAATGCCTGCCAAATAATCACCACACAACCTAAAATCAGAACTTACTTTCCAATGCCATTGATCTCCAGGAGTTCTTCCTTCGATCTGGGAACTCTTTTGCTCAAGTGCTGCAGCGTGGCATTACTACACGGAAACAAAGGGGGCATCTCAGGACAAATATTCCAATCATGGCTCCTTTCAATTTCAGCATGACTGACTGATTTCAATATATAAATATACATGTGTGCGTGTGTTATTGACAAGGAATAGAGATTGAAAAGGTACCCAAATATGTGGTATGCCATAACACCATCTCCAGCTTCTTTCAGAAGAACAGTTCGAAGCAATCGCAGAGCGGAAAATAGTTTGGCTGACAGGTTCTGACATGTTAAAAGTTAAATAGATGGTTGGGGATCCCATCAATCATGGTGAATGAAGAGAACAAAAACCCAAGACATAATCATACCAAGTCCACTTCAGGTTGAGGTTGGGCAGGACTACCGGATTGCGGAGGACTTATCTTCCCAGACATGAGCGAGCCTTTTGCTGAAGCAACCTCAGTTTTGCCCTGTTTAGAAGCTTTTACAGAGGAAGGGAATCTGCAAGGTATATTATATACCAGAATCAGCATCCTAGCTTTTCATTTCAGCTGTGAAAAACAGAAAGGGTAAATGATGATGGTTTTTCCAGAGCACCATAATATGCAAGGCTACGCACAGCACGAGGCTAAGCTTGCTGGCTTCATCCAACTCTGGTCTCCATATTTCAGTCAAAGCCACCCTCGCTAATGCCATATGTAAATTTAAATTCCATAACCAGTAGCTCCAAAGTCAAGCATCTGGACCAACCCACACAAAACTGACTCGACCAGATTTCTGACTGCTTCTTCTGAATTTCTTAGCAAAAAAATTTCTTTTGCATTGGCTTTGCCCAATGAAAGGGTATGCTTTCGACCGAACAATCCAGCACAAATGAACACAGACCTGGTGCCGGTTCTATTTTCTCTTAGGCTCAATATTCACATGCTTCTTCGCAGAATAATCAAGTTATATAGTAAAAGTAGTTGGCATTTACCAATAAAACATTGGCGCAAGTCTAATGAAACATGTGCTCAAGAAGCATGCCGAGTGAGAGGCCGCACCTTAAAACAATCCTCTGCTCGCCAGAGCGTAGACTGTAAACATTGAGGATGGTAGAACTGATCTCTCTGTCACAATGAGTTACGCACTGTAGAGTTCAAAAAAACACAAGCACCTTTAACACTGACGAGACATATCGTTAAATGTCACTTTTTCTGAGTTTTTCATGTTATTGCGACCACACCCAGCTGTCCAGGGAGTTTGCTCTGCTTGACCTTGATTTATCTGGTGTGCATTGAACTTGAAAAATAAAACAAAATTGAAAAACCTGGAAATATATTCGTGAAAGTACATCACGTAATCTGATCATATATATTTAAATCCATTATTGCTGAGAGTTACATGCATCTAATATACATATTCAAGAAACTAAGAGCAACAACATATTCATTGAGTAACATTGAACATCACTACAAACACTCAAACATTAAGGACATCCATAAATTTACACAGAAGAAAAACACCAAACTCAAACTTAGAAGTTCTCTCTCTCTCTCTCTCTCTCTACACACACACACACACACACACACACACACACACACACACTCTCTCCATGGGAATAAGAGCTACTAAGTAGCTCTTGGCACTTCACCCCAAGCCTTTTGACCAAGCAGCACGATTTTCCTCCGAGCTTCGATCCTGAACTGTGACCCCAGGCTATGGTCATCCTCGCGGAGAAGAACAACCTTGTCACCAACTCCCAGTCCATAATCAGCAACAAATTTGAGCCAGCCCTTAGAAAGCACCGGCTTCTCATAATCTCCATTCCTCTTCAGGCAACGAATAACTCTAAGCTCGCCACAGCTATCCTTAACGCGCAAATCAACAGAATTACTTCCAGCGAAATCTAAATGCTCTAAGCAACGAGTGGGGAATGAGAGCCGAACACGAACATCGGTATCTTTCAACTCTTTGCTAAAAATCTGCATATTTTTTTTCTTCGAGGGTCGTGAGAAGTTAAAGAGAGAAATGGTTATGTTTAAGCTATGAGATGGATTGATAGTTCTTTGCAGCGAGCTTGTGTGATTTATAATGGATCAAAGCTACTGTGTTCATGGTAGAAAGACAGACATCGAGCGAGAGATGTAGATAGAACAAGAGAAACGCGAGCTTAAGACTTCGTTTATGCAAAGACTGAAGGAGTCGCGAGCTACGCTCGTATTGCCTCTCGCGCACCTCGTTCGCTCGCATGGCGTTGCTAAGCGAGGAGGCTTTCCCCCCTCAATTTGCTTATAAAATTGGTCGGTGATGCTATTGAGCGCTGACAAATTGATGTAATAATTAATTACATGTTTATGCTCCATATATATATATATATATATATATAATATTTACAGTGTAAAAATTGAATTTTATATATTGAAGGTGTTTGGGAGAGTTGTTGCTGTAACTTTTCAAAATGTTTTTCGTGCTGAAATACATTAAAATAATATTTTTTTTCATTTTTTTTAAATTATTTTTGACATCAGTATATCAAAATAATCTAAAAACACCAAATCATATTTATTTAAAAAAATAAAATAAAAAATTTGAAAAACTACCGAGCAGCGTTTGAAACTACCCCTCGTAATTTTAGACGAAGACGGCTTCGGCCAGTGCCTAAGCCCACCCAACATAAGGTCCCACAGAGAGAGGGAGAGATACAAGTACAACTTCTTGAGATTTCTGCGAGGTTTTCGGTCGAAAAGCAACAAGGCGCACGATTTTGTTCAAGGCCAAATTCTTCCATGCCTTCGATTCAAGGCCCGCAATATATTTTGTATTATCATTATTATTATTATTATATTGGCTCTTGTGATTTTAGATGAAGATGGCTCCTGTTTTAGAAAATACGAGCGAATTTGCCCGCTCCGCTGGGCTTTTTTATATATGTAAAAAATTGATTGATTTTATAAATGTTGTATTTTTTTATTTTAATATTTAATTGACAAAATTATAATTGATAAAATCTGTTAAAAATAGTTTTTTTGAACTAAAAAATGATTGAATATTGCTATTGCTAAAAAACTTTTGATAAAATTTGTTAGAAAATTTACTAAGAAGGTGAAATGATTTGTTAGAAACTTGTTGTCACGGAAACTCTGGTTAAAAAAAACATAAAAAAAGAAACCGGTTTTAAAAAAAAGACTTGAACACGACGGTTATTAAAAAAAAATGTGAAAAAAGTTTATCGTTTATTAAAAGAACAAAAAAAAAGAGTATAAAATAGAAATTTAAATTAAAAGCTAAAGCCAAACTTATATTTATAAGATTTATTAATCATATCATTATATTAAATGTATTCAAGAATACCAATATTAATTATTTTTTTGCAAGAAATCGTAGGTCATTTTTTTCTCTCAATATATATTTTTAGGCGATAATATTCAATAAATATTAAAACATATACTCAGTCTTACATACTTTATAGTGTAATCGAAATGGAAAATGGGTCGGAGATTTTTTAATTGTAGATAATTAAGGTAAATTTGTAAAAAAAAATTTATGAGTTGCCTTTTTCCTCTTGTAATATTAGATCTGACACATTAAAAATAAAAATATTGTAATTTGTTTTTAGAAATAAACCTCAAGTTTTTTGCGTGCTATAATTACTTATCCGTCGTCTAAAAAAAACGAGTGTAATCGAAACGGGAAGTGACTCGAATATTTTTTAATTGTAGATAATGTAGGTAAATTTGTCATTTTTTAACAAAAAAAACATTAAAAAAAAAACAGTTCTTAAAAAAAAACAAATCAGATTTGTAAAAAAACACAACAAAAACCAGTTATTAAAAAAAAACAATTTTTCTTACAAATTTTTTTCTTTCTCAGTTCTAAAAAAAAAAAAAACATATTTTGGTGTCTGAGCGGTTTGAACTCGCGCGCGCCTGTGTTGGTAGCGTACGGACAACCGCTCGGCCAAAGCTTCTGATCTGTCATTTCCACTATAAAAATACAAAAAGAGTCTTTGTGTAAAAAAAATTATAAAAAAAAAGTGAATCCGGAGATTAGTCGTGATGCACGTAAGTTGTTCTGGACACTTTAATTATTAAAAAAAAATTGTTTTTTGTAAAAAACTAAAAACAACAACCAGTTACCAAATTTTTTTTTAACAAAAAATACAAATATTTTTTTTTGTAAAAAAATAAAAACAGCAACCAGAAAAAAACATTTAAAAGAAAATAGTTTTTTTAAAGAAAAAGCAAATCAGATTTGTAATAAAAACACAACAACAACCAGTTATTAAGAAAAAACATTTTTTTAAAAAAGAAACCTTTGTTTTTTTTTGAAATTATAAAAAAATCATTTTCAATTTTTTTTTTAAAAAAGGATTTAAAAAAAATTAAGAAAAAAAATAAAAAAAAACTAACAACCAGAAAAAAACATTTAAAAAAAATTTTTAAAAAAGCAAATCAGATTTGTAATAAAAAACAACAACAACCAGTTATTAAGAAAAAACATTTTTGTTTTTAAAAGAAACCTTTTTTTTAAAAAAAAATTCATTTTCATTTTTTTTAAAAAAAAAAACGATTTAAAAAAAAATTAAAAAAAAATCATTTTCAAAAAACCTTTTTTTTTAAAAAAGACAGTTATTTAAAAAAAAATGAAAAAAAAACGAAATGAAAAAAAAAAAAAAAAAACGAAATGAAATCACAATTGATGGCCGAGCGTCTCGAACTCGCGCGAGCCTGTGATGGCAGCGCGCGCGACAACCGCTCTTTTTGTAAAAAAATAAAAACAGCAACCAGAAAAAAACATTTAAAAGAAAATAGTTTTTTTAAAGAAAAAGCAAATCAGATTTGTAATAAAACACAACAACAACCAGTTATTAAGAAAAAACATTTTTTTAAAAAAGAAACCTTTGTTTTTTTTTGAAATTATAAAAAAATCATTTTCAATTTTTTTTTAAAAAAGGATTTAAAAAAATTAAGACTAACAACCAGAAAAAAAACATTTAAAAAAAAATTTAAAAAAAGCAAATCAGATTTGTAATAAAAAACAACAACAACCAGTTATTAAGAAAAAACATTTTTGTTTTTAAAAGAAACCTTTTTTTAAAAAAAAATTCATTTTCATTTTTTTTTTTTAAAAAACGATTTAAAAAAAATTAAAAAAAATCATTTTCAAAAAACCTTTTTTTTTAAAAAAAGACAGTTATTTAAAAAAAAAATGAAAAAAAAACGAAATGAAAAACGAAATGACGAAATGAAATCACAATTGATGGCCGAGCGTCTCGAACTCGCGCGAGCCTGTGATGGCAGCGCGCGCGACAACCGCTCGGCCAACCCTCTCATCTGTCTATTTTCACCATAAAAAATACAAAAAGAGGTCCGGTAAAAAAAAAAAAACAGACATACACCTGCGATTCACCGTGACAAATTGCCACTCCACAGTGACAATGAGTCACGGTGAACAGGGCGGTGAACAGGGGGAGAAGGACGAGCTGCTTTAGCTCTTTCTATAATTTTTAAGAAAATATTTTTTTATTGTTATTTTAAATTAAATTTTTGTTTTTAGATAATTCATGTGTTAATATCAAAAATAATTTTAAAAAAATATCATATTAATATATTTCTGATTAAAAAAATATTTTCAAAAATAACCACTTAAAACTGTCAGTGACTAAGTCACCCAAAATAACGTCCCATAACGGGAGAGTAGTTGCATCCTGTGAATCGGAATGTATTAGACCCCAATTAAGCTCAAGAACTTGATTTTTCATCGATTAAGACCTTAACAAAATTAATTTGACCAATTTAAAGTATAATTAAGTCTTTGTACTTAATTAAATCTTTCAATTGGATCCTAAATTAATTCCTAAATATAATTATACTTTAAATTTTCCCACGATTAAATCAAATTGACCTATAAAAAATATAATTATGCCTTTAGACTTAATTTTTTGTAGATTTATCGAATAAAAATTACATTAGCCTTGAATCTGTATTTTTCTTCATTTTTTGGCATAAAAGAGGTACGATCGGGTTCTCAAAAACATCCAAAATTTTCACTTTGATTTTTTCTACCAACACCAACCCCTTTTATTTTTTATTTTTTTATTTCAGGTAAATTTAGAGGAATAACCCATAAATAGGTTATGAAATTTATGATGATATTTTGATTGGCAGGTGTTTTTTAAAAACAAAAAGGAAAGAGTAACGAATTTAAATGCTGGTGGGATTGTTTTGGTGCGGTTATTATGAACTGTCTAACTATGTTTATGTTCTGATATTGTTATTAGTTAAGATTTTTATTTTTTTTAAGGATTAGAGTCGAGCAAGTCATTGTCTTTGGGTTTGATTGAAGAATCAATTGGGATGTTAAATATTAAATGTGTTTGGTAATGGTTTAATTGATTGGACTGTAAAAGATTTTGAAGTTAATTAGTGTGTTAAGTGTCAAACAATATTGGGAAATTATGAGAAACATTTTCTGGAAATTGATATAGTAGTCTGGAGATTGAAGATGATAAAGTTTCAGTTTGGTCCCTCATTTTATGAACCTTTTAATTTAGTCCCTAAACTTTAGAATATTACAATTTAGTCCTTTGAGTGAAATTCGGGATTCAAGATAGAATTGAGGATGAACTGTGGGAAATTTTTTAGCATAATTATGAATTTATTTTGTCTTCACTTTAGTTCTTCAATGTGATAAAATCCGAGAAAATTACAAGGTGATTCCTAGATGCAATATTAGTTTTTTATATTGGTTTGGTAACTAATTGAGGATTATTTGTGAACTATTATCAATTTTACAAATTTCTTATTTTGAATTAAATTTCAGGAGAAACTATTAATTTTTTAGGTTTTGAGAAAAATAGATGGTTTGATTAAAAAACACATAGGATTATAATTTAAACTCTTTGATAAATTTATTGAATAGATTTTACTTTCTCTTTTAGCTGTCTTTTAGTATGTCTTTTTTTTATATTCAGATATTCCTGTTGTTCTACTTGCAGAGCATCAATAGGATTTTCTTATGGATTTTCTTATGTATTTTCTTATGTGTTTGCTTTTAAGATAGGTAAGTTGATAATTAGATTATGCTTATGCTTCTTGATAATAATAATATATATATATATATATATATATATATATATATATATATATATATGTTGATTACAATTTTTCTGTTACAATAAAGCATAATCAATTGTTAAATTTAAATTCTTGATATGAGCTAATATACACTTTTGAATTGAATTCTAAATTGATAATTCCTCATTTGATTGATGTCATGAGTTGAGTCTTGAGATATGAATATGTTTGTTTGATTATGATATAAGCTTATGGTATGTTAGTTAGAATACTCATGCTAATAGGGTAATATTTGTGCACGTCATATATGAAAACCTGGTTGGTCGGGGGAGTCACCAACATGGGTGGACTGATAATTCCACTATATAGAGCCTCGTACTCATTGCATTTTCACTTTCTGACGAGGTGTAACTTAAAATATTCTTATTATGATCAATTTGAGAAACTTTCTTTTGAGAACTTAAAGATTTTATAATAGCGAGCGAGCAAGAGATTTCGAAAATCTCGTTCATTCGATCGATTTCGCATGGCGTTTATTATTTAAATCATCGATGGATTATTTGTAGATAGAACAAGAGAAACGCCCACGGTAGAAAGACATCGACATCGAGCGGGAGATTTCGAAAAACTAATGGTGAGTGCATAGTAATTGCACGCCCACGATGCTGACGGTCTCGATCGATAGAACAGCAGGTCGTCATTTGTCACTGGATTTTGATAGTAAAATTACAACTTGACTCCTTGATCCGACAGATAATCGATATCAATTTAAAATTAATACTTGTATTCATATAAATTCTTCATATATTTATTATTTGATTAAATTTACATTATAATAAAAAAAATCTTAATAATTCTGACTAAATTTATTTATCTACTGATGGTGCAGATCATCAAAAACTACATTATCTTCACCATCTCGTCTTCGAGAAACAGGTCAAAGTTTGAATCCTTTTAAACTCTGATGGGCAGCCCCCGATGATTTGGGAGTGCTCTTTTATCGTCAAACTAAAAAAAAAAAAGATGATCGGGATAGTCACCCTTCAAAAAACGGGGGTATTGAGGTATTTTCCACTAAGATTTTGTCATGGTTATCGCTGGGTCGAGAGTTGTATAGGTAATTTATTATTATTTTATTATTTCTTTTCAGAAACACTCCAGAGCATCGTACGGGCGCGTCCACAATGTTTCACGTGCATGCATCATTCAAGCGACGCGTGCTACTTCTTACGGCGGTGACAACAGACCGTCTGTCGTGTCCCATGGTGCACCGATATATCATCTGCCTCACGGTGTGGCATGTGTCCGGTTATAGTGGTCGGTGAAGCTTTGGTGGATGGGTTTAAGTTTTTACTTCCTTTTCTCTCTCTTGCTGCCAGTAAATACACTTCGGTCCTTACGGTTTGTGCATGTTATATTTGAGTCCCTATTGAAGTGGAGGGTTTCTTTAAACAACAAGGAGCTGGGTCAACTATTCAATCAAATGATATTGAGCATGTTTCCGGCTTTTGATTTCACTTTTATTGCTAATTTTTTCAATGTGAATTCTAATTTGTTACAATTGTGCCCTTCAATTAAAATTGATTATATATGTTGGGTTTCAATTTAGTCCTTATTATTTTGGTTCCTTTAATTATGTTGGTATACAGGTTTTAATTGCTTCTAACTGGGTCTTTCAATTGAAATTTATCATATATTTTATCTTTCGTTTCGATCCTTATTCTTTTAATTTTTTAAAAACATTACACAACAATTTTTTTTTAAATGTCTATATTGATTTCGGACCCAAGGTTTTATTTATTTCAATTTTATCCTTCGATTGGAATCAATTATATAGTTTGTTTTAATATTTTTTAATCGTGTCCTCCAATTGAAATTAGTCATATATGTTACTTTTCATTTAAATCTTTATTCTTTTATTTTTTTAACAAAATTACACTTTAATTTTTTTAAAAAATATATATATATCTTTATTTGTTTCGATCTCAAGGTTTTTATTTGTTTCAATATTTTTTTTTATTGAAATTAATTATATATTTTATTTGTGTGTGTCACTGGATGATTTCTATTCTATTGACCAAGACAGTTAGTACTCGGTACTGTAGGCGTGCAATTACTATGCGTAAGAGAAGTGAGCAAAAATACTAGAAAAGCAAAAAAAACAAACAAAATAAAATTACTTAGAAAAAACAAGCAATTAAAAAAATACAATTAGAACTTTAAAAAAAATCCTGATCCAGTTTGGTTTTTTAGACTAAAATCAATAAACAAAACTGAACCGATTCAAATTAAAAAATACATACTATAGAAAAAACTTATTCTTCAAGTTTAGTTCAAAAATTTTAGTCTGAGTATATTTTGGTGGAAGGGAAGAAAGGAAAAACTTAATTTAAAGTAAAAAAAATAATTTAAAATATTTTTTCAGTGTTTTTTAATAGGGACTATTTTTCAGTATTTTAGTTAGAAAAACAGAAACAAAACCTGTCAGTTAAATCGATTTTTTTTTAATTTGACTATGATCACACCCATGCACTCACAGCTAGTTTTTCAAATTTACACGGTTGAGCTTCAAACGCAACTGCTTAAACCTTCCAACTTGTTGAAGTGCTTCACCACTAATGCCATGATCATCCTCTTGAAAGAGTTATACGACTTATGACCATACCAAAACTGTATACAATGAGTGCTTTTGTCCCTGCAGCCTGGAGTTGAAAGGCACGTGACTGTTGAATGCATATTCCTGACACATATTTTGGGTAGAATCCGGAACCTTCTTGCCTGGATGACAGCCCTCTTCCAGTAAAACTCTCTCAATCCTTTACTTCTAAGCATTAGCTTCCGGATCGTGATAGGAATCGTTGAAATCCAGGTCATCATCAAGGAATCGGTTGCAGCTAACCGGCTCCATAGAATTATGAGCACCGGAAACTTTGTTCTGCCTCGTCGCCGTCCTTTTCTTTGACCGGCCGGTGCTTTTGGTGAATTCATCATCCTCTTCCAGGTTTCCATTTGGAGCCTTACTTGCATCTCTTCTCCTCTTTGCTGAATCGCTGCTTTCGTTGCTACCGCTACTATTCCTGTCTGCCTTACTGTGTTCCCTGATGGTAGATTCAATGGTTTCCAGCAAACGATCTCCGTACTTGCTGACCTTGGCCCTGAATATTGGAAAAGTGCACATTCATCCCTGAATGACAGAAAGAATGCCTGCCAAATAACCACCACACAACCTAAAATCAGAACTTACTTTCCAATGCCATTGATCTCCAGGAGTTCTTCCTTCGATCTGGGAACTCTTTTGCTCAAGTGCTGCAGCGTGGCATTACTACACGGAAACAAAGGGGGCATCTCAGGACAAATATTCCAATCATGGCTCCTTTCAATTTCAGCATGACTGACTGATTTCAATATATAAATATACATGTGTGCGTGTGTTATTGACAAGGAATAGAGATTGAAAAGGTACCCAAATATGTGGTATGCCATAACACCATCTCCAGCTTCTTTCAGAAGAACAGTTCGAAGCAATCGCAGAGCGGAAAATAGTTTGGCTGACAGGTTCTGACATGTTAAAAGTTAAATAGATGGTTGGGGATCCCATCAATCATGGTGAATGAAGAGAACAAAAATCCAAGACATAATCATACCAAGTCCACTTCAGGTTGAGGTTGGGCAGGACTACCGGATTGCGGAGGGCTTAGCTTCCCAGACATGAGCGAGCCTTTTGCTGAAGTAACCTCAGTTTTGCCCTGTTTAGAAACTTTTACAGAGGAAGGGAACCTGCAAGGTATATTATATACCAGAATCAGCATCCTAGCTATTCATTTCAGCTGTTCATTTCAGTTTTGAAAAACAGAAAGGATAAATGGTGGTGGTTTTTCCAGAGCATCATAATATGCGAGGCTATGCAAAGCACGAGGCTAAGCTTGCTGGCTTCATCCAGCTCTCGGTCTCCATATTTCAATCAAAGCCACCCTCGATAATGCCATATGTAAGTTTAAATTTCATAACCAGTAGCTCCAAAGTTAAGCATCTGGACTAACCAGCACAAAACTGACTCGACCAGATTTCTGACTGCTTCATCTGAATTTCTTTGCAAAAATATTTCTTTTGCATTGGTTTTGCCCAGTGAAGGGTATGCTTTAGACCGAACAATCCAACCCAAATGAACACAGACCTGATGCCGGTTCTATTTTCTCTTAGGCTCAATATTCACATGCTTCTCGGAGAATAATCAAGTTATATAGTAGAAGTAGCTGGCATTCGGCAATAAAATATTGGCATAAATCTAATGAAACGTGCTCAAGAAGCATGCTGTGAGGCTGCACCTTAAAACAATCCTTTGCTCGCCAGAGCGTAGATTGTATGCCTTGGATTCATTCACCTGAAAGAAATTAAAATGACAAGTTATAAAAAAAAATAACACGAGAAATTAAACAGTGAGAATGGTAGAATTGATCTCTCTATCACAATGAGTTAAGCACTGTAGAGTTCAAAAAAACACAAGCACCTTTAACACTGACGATACAGATCCGTAAATGTCACTTTTCTTAACATCCTCTGCAAGAAAATCCTCAATAACAAGATGACGCAATATACAGGAAGCTTCACCCTTTGCTAGGTGTTTTCCAGCTCCATGAAGGCTCACACTCTCATGCCTGTGTCTCTTGACCTGGTTCAGACAGTAACACCATGAAGTTATGCAAGGACATGACAGCTAGATAAAATAGGCATGTCTTTTTATTCTCAGGACATACAAATTGGCTCAAGGAACCCCTGTAGACTTCTAAGATGTGAGATGATGAAAAATGCTGCCCAGTTAACTTGACCAGCTCAACCTAGACAAGACAAAATTCAAAGTTTAATGAATAAGGAAGCGAGAAATGCACTATGCCAGCATAAAATAACAGCTACTATTTTCAAGCAGGCACAACGAAAAAAACAAAAGAACAAACGGTTTCAAACCAGTTGCTTTGCGCTCTCAGTGACATCCTTCTCTACTAGAGTTTTGATCTTCGAACAATTATCACATGTATTCCCACAGTTTCCAGAATCAAACTTTTCTCCAAAATGCAGAAGCTGTAAGAGACGTCTGCAATCGACATCATTTTCAGAATAACTGACCTGAAGCAGGAATAGTCATATTTTAGATCGCAACAAGTTAGAAAATAGATGGATATACTATCAGCAGACAATACAATAGCAAAACATTTCATAACAGTTACCATTCGCAGCAGATTTTCAGTATTTTTTTCCAGTATCCCATCTGAATTTTTCATATTATTGCGACCACACCCAGCTGTCCAGGGACTTTGCTCTGCTTGACCTTGTATAATCATGTGCTTGACTCGTATCTAGAAAGGATGAGAAAATAGATAAGTAATCGAATCAAAGATAACAATGAACATGAAAGATCAATAAATCACATTTATTATTACATGGAAAAAAGAAAGAAAGGGAAAAAAGAGTCTACAAGAGATGAGAAGATACATGAACCCTGCGAAATTAGCTTACATAGTCACTGTAACTGTAGTACAACACACAAGATGCGCGTTGACCATCTCTGCCAGCACGACCACACTCCTGGAAAATTTTGTGAAATTGTTACTAGCTTGTGGTCATCATGGAACCAAATACTTGTACCTCAATTCTGAACATTCAACAGTTGTAATGTGAACAGCTTAAAACATAAGAATATGATTACCTGATGGTAACCTTCAATCGATTTTGGAAGAGAATGGTGAATCACAAAGCGGACGTCTGGTTTGTTGATGCCTGCAAAAACAAACCAGTTAGTACATGGTATTCTCAGTTAATCAAGGCAGTGATCAGAAACAATAAATTATACCCATTCCAAATGCCACTGTAGCACAGATGATGTTAACTTCATCTTTGCTCCACTGCCTCTGAACACAGGATCGTTGTGCAGCATCCATATTACCATGGTAAAATGCTGTTTTATGTCCACATTCCTGTACATTAAAGCATTAACTTGAGCAAACATAAACTAAAAGGATGGGAGTGGAATGTCAATTTCACCATCACATCAATATCAGATTTTCTTTTACAGTTTTATCACATTCCACAATACCCCAAGGAAACAACACAGTACATGATCGATGGGGTAACTTGAAAGCTTCTCTAATGCACTTAGAGAACAAAATTCAGATGAAGAAAAAAAAATTAAGATGAAGAAAAAAGGTGATCATGGTAGCTAATCCTAAATCTTAGCTACTCAAACATAATTCATGGACATGCATGGTGTAGATGTCTATAATTTGTTGCATGAGAAAATAATTTTGTACTACTAGACAATTAATGATGATTTGTTTTGATTACCTTGAAAACATATTTTCAATGGCATCACCATTCACCAGACTTTCAATTATCTAAACTTTTACAAACATTGATTTCCCTTTTAATATACTTGTTTCATAGATCAACACATTTATATAAGGTCTAAATGTTGCTCTTCCAAATACAAGCAGATGGTCCAAAAACTGAAAGGCTCACATTTAGTAATTGCAAGATCAAAGATTACCTACAGCCTTCTATGTACAGCAACAAAGACCCCAAATTAACTATGACCTGCAATGTAGTTAGCCCCAGCTAGCTTGGGTCTAAGGCTCACTTAATTGAGTTGAGTTGTATTGTATGTTGCCTTGCACATTTTGGTAACAACAAAGTCTTCTTTTAGTTTTCACCATTATCACAGCTTAGACAGCCAAACTTTGGTATGCAGCTATCAACACAAGACTATAACTGCTAAGTCCCTCAGTTCAAAAAAGCTTTGGTTTGATATTCATTTTGATAAAGACGCAATGCAATTGTAGGACAACAAAAGCACACTCATCAAGTACTTGTGGACAATTATGACCAGTCTGCAAGCAAAGCTTCTCACTAAGAAATAAAGATTTTTCCGATTGTTTTGCAAATGATAAATCTCTGCAATACAATAAAAACACTTAAATGGAAAAACAACCTGCAGTTTTTCAGCAACTTTTTCGCAGTCCATTCTTGAAAGACAGTAGATAATTCCACATTCATCAAAATGATTTTCTCTGATGAACTTGTCGATGTCTTCCAAGCACTTTTTTGTCTTGGGAATTACAGAATACCTGTCATGTTCACAATGAGTGAAGATATAAAATGCAGTGACAGTTCATTTTAATTCAATACTAACCATAGGTTGGGGCGATTAAAGCTTTGCCGGAAAACAATGCAGTCCACAAGACCAAGAGCTTGCACAACATCTTCTTTTACACTGGCTGTTGCAGTAGCAGTCAAAGCTAACACTGGAGTTTTCTCAAATTTCTTCTTCAAGATACCAAGTTCCTGGATATTTTACAGAATAGATTAGCATAAGACAGAAGCGCTGTGAGATGAAGTGCACATTTGATTATGATTTAAAGGCCACAACCTTGTAATCCGGTCTAAAATCATGCCCCCACTGACTCACACAGTGTGCTTCATCAATAACAATCCTGGCAAGCAATCCACGACCATTTAAGCTCTCCAAGTTTCGCAAAAGAACATCACTTCTGCAATCAGAACAGGTGGGTTTCAAAGAAGTATTTAGAACTGCATAAAAATATCAGCTCTCCAGGATCACATTATAATACAAGTTAATAGATCGCCCATTTTGACCGATCTGATTATCAATCTTTCCTGATGAATAGATGAAAGCACATTACCAATCTTACCTTTCTTTCATTGATAATATCATTGAAAACAAAATTATAGCCCAAAACAAAAATTTATGTTATCTATCACCATCCAAGACGTTAAAACAGCTAAGCCTACTATTAGAGGGCAAGCAAAGTATGGTCTGGGGATGTGAGAGTTTAAATATTGACTAATAAGGGGATCCCTCGAACAATGAAAAAGGAAATGCACAGAGGCTTTCAAGATTAGTTTGAAGAACAAAATCCAACTGTTGAGTCGGAATACAAACCACAAGCTGGGCAGAGGAAATACATCACAAATATTATAATCAATTGCATGCAGAATTAACAGCATTGGATTCCACAAAAAACTGAGCTGATGCCAACTGGATTTTAAACCTTTCCCACCAAAAACATTTCACCGTTACAAAACATACTGCAAAAAATTGGATTAGCAGTACTCAAAGTCAACAGCACCATGCCACCATCCCATAAGTTCCACCAGAGAAACTATTTTCCATTGTATGAACCCATTCTGACAGTATATCAAACCAGAATACACGAAACCAATTCTTAAGATGCCCTAAATTTCATAAAATTTGAAGCTTCAAATTTATAATTAGAAGGCAATGTCAATTGATAATTTTTGCTAGAATACTGGTAAAGGAAATGACACTCACTTAGCAACTTTCTCTGGCGTGACATATAGCAGCTTGTATTTACAATAATCAGAACAAAGTTCCCTTAGGATCTCCTGTTGTTCAGTCCACTCCATGTTGGCACTCAAGTAAGCAGCAGGAATATTTGCCTATAGCACAAACTAGCAGGTAAGAAAAATGCATGCCACTAAATGAGCAGTTTGCAGTGACCAAAAGAGAATAAATGCTTGACTAAAATAGAAAGACAGCAAGCATACCTGCAAAAGGTGCATTATTTGATCTTGGATCAGCGACACGAGTGGGGAAATTACCAAGGTTACTCCAGGACAAATTAGAGCAGGAAGCTGCTTGAATCATAAAAACAAAAAAAAACAAAAAAAAGTGAGTCCCATAGTTTAAACTGTGAAACAAGAAAAGTTTAGTTCCCCAGTATCATCAAAAATTCAAAGATAAAGAAAATTAAGCAAAGCTGATATACTAGCTTCTATTCAACTGGAAAATATTGCCAGAGTTATATAAGACTCTGGAAGTTAAGCAGATTGCCACAAATCGAAACAGCAAAATAATAGACATTAAATGAAACGAAAGCTTTGTCTAACAAAATTAGACTTGATTGTAGCTACATAATTACCTGATATGTCAGACTTTTTCCACCTCCAGTCGGCATTAAAACAAAGACATCATACCCACTCATTGTAGCATTGATGACCTCTCTTTGATTGGGGCGAAACGAGTGATTTCCAAACACTTTTTTGTTGTTGGCCTAGCAGCAAACCAAGCAAGCAGTAATATAAGAGGTGATGACACTAGTGATTGATAAAATTCAAAGAAATGGGTAAGGATTTAAATCAAAAGAGCACCTCCAGCTTTTTGGTCCATGGGAAATTTGTGCTGCTCCACTTTGGATCATTTGAGCCTTCGATATAATTAACTTCAACAAAGCTTGGAATGTAAGGTTCTCTCTCCAGAGGAACAGAAGAAACACCAAAGTTATCGATGGAAGAGAATGAAATTGATGGTGCATTCCACTTTTCATATCCATTCAGGTCATTTCGTAGATGAACATTGGCATCGAGTCTCATGGGATCCATTTTGCATGCAGCAGATTGAGGTGTTTCATACTGCAAATTTCGAACCAATGTGGATGCAGAAAAGTGTGACTTCTGCCTTTCTTCATCACGAAGATATTTTTCAAGTTGCTGGATTTGCTTATTGAGCTGTAACCTATTTATGAAAACACAAATGTAAATGCATAGGAGAGCAAATCTAACAATTATTCAAGCTTATCTCCCAAGAATAGGAGCTGAGTGTTTTACAAAATGCAAAAAGACAATGGAGCATATTAGTCATGTCTATCATACTATATTTCCTTCCATGTAACCCCAGAATTCCTCTGCCATACTGTTATTCTATTCTTCCTATGAACTTCAGTTCATCTTTTGTGGCTCCATTGAACCAAAAAATTCCATGCATCAAAAGGTAGTGTTATATCATTGATGAAGAAAAAGGAGAAGAAGTGCAACCTATCTTGACGAAGCTTATCTATCTGCGCTTGACTCAGTTCAGCAGCATTGTCAAGCAGATCATTTGATACTGCAATCAGCATATCCTTCATTTCTTGTAAATGTTTGGCAGCTTCTGGGCAGAGTGCTAGCTGTAGTGATATAGTGATTTAGGAGTCAGACAGATCAAGATGGGAATACAATAGAACAGCATAAATGAACAGTGTGTATGTAATGCCGAAACCTTGAGTCCATGACTACAGTTTGAACACAACTCAGGTGGCACAGAAATCTCTTCTGGCCTTATAACACTATTTTGATCTGCAGTTGGAGTCATGGGTGGAAACTTAGAAATTGGTGGTTGCGGTGTGCAGGTAGCTTGGTAGTGCTCCAGAACAATTTGGTCCACGTCTATACTCTGCGACAAAGCTAACGTGTGAGATAGATTAATACAGAGAGATTAACGCTCATCAGTATATAAAATATGACAACAAAATTAAGATGGGTAAAACTGTGGAGCT
This sequence comes from Salix koriyanagi, assembly GCA_029228605.1. NCBI lineage: Eukaryota > Viridiplantae > Streptophyta > Magnoliopsida > Malpighiales > Salicaceae > Salix > Salix koriyanagi. The sequence continues at coordinate 13,328,817 of CM055329.1, forward strand.
TGTTCATGGTCTACTTTGCAAAAAGCAAATAGAACCACAGAAATAGCCTGATTTAGTAAAAAGGATAATCATTTTCAACAAAAGTGATCAACAAAACAATATCCAAAAATCCAATAGCTAAGCTCTCTTCATTATGGTATCTGTGAGGTGAAATTATGAATTTAAAGTAGCTGAACTTGATACAATTGTTAATGCATTTTGAAGAGAACTCATTGTCATTGTACTGTGTTGAGTAGTCATTGTTTACTTATTCAAAACCCAAGGGTTATAACAACCTAACTTGATTCACAGTTACTCTTCATGCTGGACAAGTTTTGATTTGGTTAGCAGAGCTAAGAGAAGCTGAGTATCAATTACCTCGATCAGGTCATCATCATCAATGTAGTCAGTTGAAGTTTCCACGAACTCTTTTGTTTGACAAGTTTGCACATTGTGATTGACGAACGAACCGTCTAAAGTCTGTTTAGTGCCAGCCCCTGATGATGCTTTAATATCACTTGGCCACTCTTGATTGTTTCTAGATTGCACATGGCTAGTATCGTCTGCTGAGATAACATTGCCCATATGCTTTGCAGCTTCACTGCTCTTTCCACTCAAGTTTTTCTGTGCATACGCACCTTCAGAATATTTGCTGCATGAGCTTTGAAAGGTAGGTCTTTGCCCTGCATTGCCTGACAAGTGTTCACTAACATTCTTTACTGGACCAGATTTACCAGGTCTAATGTAGTTCCTGGAAGAAATCTGAAGCGTGGACAGAGCATGCCAAGCCTGTAAAATGATTTCCACACAAAAACCCAATGAAAACTGAGATTTTCCATAAACTGCTCATATCAGTTAAGATATTAAATGTTTGCTACGTGAACTTTGAAGTAAGACATGAGTTTAGAGTTTGTGTTCACTCAATGCATGTAGCTTACAGGGCAGTTCCCTTCTCAAAAAGCAGAGATCATTTTTTCATGGCCGTTGACAGGGCTTGCATTGCAGAGTGCTCCCATAATCGACCAGCCAGGGTTGGAGCAACCATGAGGAGATTTAAATAGGACAGTGCCAATTGTGCTAATATGAACAGTAAACACCGACACACCAGCCAAAAAATAAACTCACAGTGCACATTTTTACCTTTTCAACTTGTGAACTCAGCAATCTTTGAGGATTCTGAACAACACAGGCGCTTAACCTGAATGACACAACTAAAAAATTAGTTACACAAGTGAATAGCTTAGTAGTTATGTAATAACAACAAATTCCCCAATACCCTTCCGCCAAAGACAGTTGATCAAAGGTTACAATGCTTGAAAAATTATACAATAACAAGGGTTTTAAATTCTACAGCTCCGTGAATATGTTCAAATTTGAAACAACAGAAACAAAAGCCAAGGCACAGTGAAGAATGGGATTCCGATTTTAAAACAAAGAAATCGGGGATCTACTTAATCATGTGCGAATATGATGTCAACATCATAACGAAAAGCATGTAACAAATGTGTAAAACAATATTATACCTCATGGACATTGGTTTTTGCGATTCGAGCGAGTAAAGGAAATTCGAACTCAAAAATTTCCTTCTAGAGGAAATATCATCGAGTGCATTGGCATGTTGCAACCAATTCATTTTAGGTTGCATCTCATCTTCATATTTCCGACCTTCGCTTCGATTGCTTACTCTGCCAAATACATAAATGTAAAAAAAATAAAAAATAAAATAAAATTAACGTGTAGAAAACAACAGATTACTTTTGCTTCGTATGCTTTTCGATCAACATCGCTCCGATCTATCTGGTAATCGTCTCTCGACTCTGAAACCCTGGCATTATAGAGAATAAAAAATATTTCGAAATGAGAAATTGTCATATGCAAAAAAAAAAAATGATTTTCTTTTTATACTTTGAATTTCAAACAATTTGTTTTCTTTTTCGAGATAAATTACACAGCGGTTAGTATAGCATCGTTTTTTTGTGATTCGAAATGCTAAAACACGGCGTTTCTCGAGAATTAAAAACCTGACAGCAGTAGCATGAGCGAGTGTATGAGAAGAAAAAATCTTACTTTTGATCATTGAAAAAGAGAAGCGAGGAAGAAGAAATGATCGGGGAGTATTGGGTAGTCGAAGGTGACGGTGAGTTCCATAGAGAGCGAGCGCGCTCTTCGAAGGAGCATGGCGGGATATTTTTTATTTTGATTTTTGTTTCCCCCCCTGTTTCTATTTCTTATGAAAGTGAGTATCCAGCAATACTAAAAACATTTACAGGTAGTGTTTATTAGAAGGACATGTTTGACTGTATTTTTTATTTAAAAAATATATAAATTCAATTCATAAGTGTTTTACAAAAATATTTATTTTATATGTTCATTGTTTATCCCTATTTTTTAAACCACGTATATTTTATATATTAAGGGGTGTTACTCTAGTTATATATTTAATTTAATTTAATAAGATATTGACAGTAATAAACAACATATATAAAAACAAAAAATATAATATTTTATCATAAATATATATATAAATTATTCGATTTCATATTTTAACAATCTAATTTCTTAAGGATCGAAATAGCAAGTCCAATGGAAAAAACTATTTTGGAGAGCCAAATCTCTAAAATGATTTTTTAAATAGTATATATATGATTTTTTTGTTGATGTGTCTCTAATAGTAAAAATCATTTTGGAGAGTTATTTTTTATATTATTTTAAATATAGTGCAATTATTTTGTATATAGTTTAATTATATAATAAGTTATACAATTAATAGGAGAAAGTTATATAATTAAATAATTGCTTTTAAAAAACCCTCCAACAATATAATTATTAATTTTATATATAATTTTTTACTCTTTTGTAGAGGTATTTTTAAATAAATATAAATATTTTTGATATGATTACATCATTTTCAATATATATATATATATATATATATATGTGTGTGTGTGTGTGTGTGTGTGTGTGTGTGTGTGTGTGTGTCCAAGTAAAAAACCCTCAGCACCCCCACCCACCCCATCTCTTTCTCTCATCCTCTCCTCTACGCCCACCTCAGAGCACCCCCCCAGCCGTGGGTTCTACTTCCTTTTTCAATTGCATGTTTTTGGGACAAAGCTAATACTTTAGCAGTTGAGGTTGAAAACCCAGCAAGAAATTTTCAAAAGCACTTTTTGGTGTTGTGATTTTGGTGGTTTCTTCAAAAGGAATTACGCCTAATTATATCATATTTTGACCAGAGTATTAAATTTTGCCTGGTAATTAAAGTTGATTGTGAATATAGTATTATAACTTCTTAAATTCTTTCATAATTTTTTTTATTTACTTATAGATCTAATACGATTTATGGACAATTAAAATCCAATGAAGATCCCAGAAAGAAAATATGAGAACGAAAAAGAAAAACAAATTATTTATGTACTTAGTCCCAATTTTTGCAAGGTAGTGTTGGCAAATGACTAAGCCAGATGATAAAAGGTTTGTAATTTGCACATCAAATCTCGAGTTCGAGTGAGACGCATATTCTTTATAAAAAATTAGAATAACTAAATTTTTACTCATTCACGTGAATTTATAAAATGTATTTTGCCTCTATTATTCTAGATTATTCTCGCAATTATCTTCTTCAATGGCATTCATTGAGGCCAACAGTTAACTGAAGTCTCATTGATTTATTCAATGGATATGATATGATAAAAAAAAATTGGCCCTAGAGAAACAAATGTATGATGAAAAATAGTAAATCAAGGATGGTCAAATCATTTAGCTATTTTTAATACAACAAGGGTTAATTAACTATATTAATAAATATTACGAGGTAAGTTATAATAATAGAAAAACTACCTAAACTTCACCTTGTTTCTATTATTTTAAAAATTAAAAAATATTATAAATCAATTTAATTTTTAAATCTAAACGAAAAAACAAAATTTGATTTGCCAAGATTATCCTAGTTTGCCCAGAAATAGTAACACCTATTCAAGCTATTTCTTAAAAACATTTTAAAAATATCTATTCAATCAACGAAATTGGAAATTTTGGACCCGCCCCGTTAATTGATCATAACACACACACACACACACACACACAGCATGGTTATATTTAAAATAACTAAATACAAAAATGGAATGATAATAGAAAATTATATATAAACATATATTTATTGTGAAATTATTATCTTATATTTCTATTCACCAAACCTTTATTCTGAATTTCCCACGAGAAAAGGCAGGTAATTTGGCGGTCCATTATTATAATCAAGGACCTAAACGCAACAGAAATGGTATGAAGGACCTGAATGTAAACATTTACAAACATCTAACGTCGATATTCCTTTTTTCCTCTTTCTAAGGACCCGCGCTGCAAATTCGGGCCGGGTTGAGCCCGCCCCAGTAACATTATAATATCATATTAGATAAGTGGTTGTCGCATCTTGAAATGGCCTGCGGTGGAGTCATCCTCTCCAATTCCCTCTCCTTCTACCAAAAACGCATAGTTATGAGCTCAAGAGTGCAAGAGAAAAATGGCGGTGCTTCAATCCCGCACGTCTTGAGTGTAGCCGGATCGGATTCCGGTGCCGGCGCCGGAATCCAAGCCGACCTCAAGACTTGTGCCGCACGCGGAGTTTATTGTTCGACAGTGATAACTGCCGTTACTGCACAAAACACTGTTGGAGTTCAGGCAGTACACGCTGTGCCGGAGGATTTTGTTGCTCAGCAGCTGAAGTCAGTGCTTTCAGATATGCAAGTTGATGTCGTAAGTTCCCAACATTTCAACTGGTCCTTCAAATTTGTTTAAAATTGATTGCGATTTATTTTTTTCTAGGTTAAAAGTGGGATGCTGCCTTCTGTAGGGGTAGTCAAGGCTCTTCTTCAGAGTCTCGCTGAGTTTTCGGTTCGAGGTAAAAAAATACAAATTCGAATTAATTCGAATTAATTTGTGATTTTACCGAGTTTAATGTTGTAATAATTAAATTAAAGGCAGCTTTGGTGGTTGATCCTGTCATGGTTTCTACCAGTGGAGACGTTCTTGCTGGTCCTTCCATTCTTTCCACTTTTCGGTAAGTTGCTGTAGTTTTTGTTTTTAGCCGTCGTTATTGGTTTTTCTTTTTGTTGCTTATTTTTCTAGTGGAGAAATTAGCTAACAATCACTCTATTTTGAGAGATAATGAGAGTTTTATGGTGGATGCTGAGCCATTGTTACACCGGGACAGCGGTGGTGGTGAGTGTAAGCGATAGGAAATGGCGTTTGTCGAGCAATTTTGCTGTTATTAATTTGTGAAGTTGGGAAATGAATCATATTGAATTACATCTTATTTGTGGTGGGAGATCGTTGAACAATGTGAGACTTGTGTTTATAGAAAGAAGATTTATTTTCAGTCAAGTAGTATCATGCGCCTTCTCTCTGGATGTGAGTTTTTTATAAGCTATTAATAACATCAACAGACAGCCAGTTAATGAACCGCTATCTATCTACTAGAAGTCGTGTCAAAGCAAAGTATTTTTTATCTCAATACGTCACCAACGGTGAAGTTGATATTTCTGGATAAAATATTCAAAAATTGCAGCTGCAATAGTTAGAAATCTGCCGCACAGTATTTTTGGTTTCTTTCATTTCCAAGGACCACAATTTTATGCAACCAAATCTACCATCCAGGCTCCAAATTCCTCTCATATTTCTATATCTGAGTGGTGCTCCATTAACTTCTATGCAGCCAGCCAATTGCAGCAAGTGCAGGCTATCTCTGCCTGATTTCAGTGATCATTTTGTTGGCAAAATCTAAGTCCACTTTACTGTTTGTCTAAATATGTTGCCTTGCACCTTTTAACACCTGTACTTTCATCTTTGTTTAATCAATGTCTAGAACAATGCAAAAATCAGATCATGTCTTAAGTCATCCATACTGGGACCTGGTTAAATCATGTCTTGTGCCCTGCTGAAGGCTATTGAGGGCAATCCTCTAAGGATGGAGCACGTGGCTAACTGAATAAGTATTTATGGGTTGAATTGCCTTCTTTGAGGAGCTGTAGACGAGGCATAGGTATGGCTGGCAATTTCATCCTAGATGAGCAACCTTTTCCATAAAGACCTTGTACGTGTGCCGGCCATCACTGACTTATTGAGAGTTGCTTTGTTTTTTTCATTTTTTCCCCTGTAAACTTCTATGTTGAATATTTGCAATAATTTCAAATTTCTGGTTCTTGAATGTAGAGAGGAGCTCCTTCCCATGGCTGACATAGTAACCCCAAATATAAAAGAGGCATCTGCTCTACTTGGTGGTATACGCCTTGAAACAGTTGCTGACATGCGCACCGCAGCTGAACTATTGCATGCACTGGGTCCGCGGTTAGTTCATGGAATTTGACTTTGTCCTTCGCTTGCTTAGGGAGCTAACATTATAAAACTATTATGTGCTTTTATTTCTCTAAGTCCACGAAATAGCTCACATTAGGAGTTCTGCTATTGAAAAGGTGGTAAGTTTACCTCTTGTTCAAATTGCAGCATTTTCTATTTGATAGCATAAGATTTAGAAAGTCATTACACCCTCAAAGGTGGGAAAATGCTATAAGCAAGGCATGAGCTTTTTCTATGTCCAGGATCTTATTGTCAAGAATACAAGAAACTGTTTGTTTCCGGGGTTATCTATCAAGTTAGGAGACAAAATTTTAGCTTATACAACTTGCAAGTACAAAATTATAGCTTATACAACTTGCAAGTACAATTATCTAATAGCTAGATTATCAAAAGTATTATGTGACATTCATGTGCAGGTCCTCTGTGGTTGTAAGTTCTTTGTTGTCATTCGTTATCAAAATGGTCTTTGTTGTTTCAAATAAGTTGAGGAGAATAATGTGGCATCTATAGCACTCATGATTATGAGTTATGTGCCAGTTATGGGATTCTTGATGCAGAAACCAAGACTCTTAAAGTTAATATGTCTACTCTGAAGATAGGGGAAAACTTAATGCGATAGCTAACATGGCTCCCACCTGGAACCTGCCTAGAGTTTTTTTTTGTTTTTTTCTAATGTCTGGAAACTGTCATGCAAGTTGTTAAAGCTGCTCTGAAAGCTTGAATAACAACTCATCTCATTGGGCATCAGTCATTTTGCCCATGTAAGCTCTCCCATGCATGTAATCATGCTTCTGAATCACAGTGATGCCAAACATGATGTAGGAAAGCTCTCGAGGTTGAAATATTAAGGGTTATTCTACCATGTAAACATGTTGCTGTCCCATGTTTTCTTACAACAAATTGAACTCAAATATTTAATCTGTTGCTTCTCTGATGTAAATAATTGTTTTCATTGTTGTCTATGACACTGGATTTAGTCTAGGAGAAAATCTATCACAAAAAGGGTGTATCACTGTGCAACACGAGGTATAGAATAGATCCAGTGCTCTGAGCTTAGAGAGTTGCATGATTATAGTTGTTAATCTTGTTTTCCAGAAATGTGCTTGTCAAAGGTGGTGATCTCCCTGGTTCTTTGGATGCTGTTGATATCTTCTTTAATGGTGAGCTTAAATATTACTAAACTTGTTAAATAATAATGCCATTCCTTATATTTTGTCCATGATCATGGGCAATGTTCATTTTAAAGCCAATCTAACACCAACAAATTTTTGCAGGTGAACACTTCTATGAGTTGCGCTCATCTCGCATAAAAACTCACAATACTCATGGTACTGGCTGCACTCTGGCCTCATGTATAGCAGCTGAGCTGGCAAAAGGTTCTCCAATGCTCACAGCTGTTAGGGTAACTATAAAGTTTTTGTGGTTTTGATTCCTAGCCAACTTCGAATACTCAGTGATTCAGGAGTATCATGACAGGCTGTACAGTCAAGTTTGACTTAATAATGAGCTAAAACATCATTTTATGTATTTATTTATTTAAATTCACCAAGCTTTATCAGTAAATACAAGATTTGCCTCTGGAATTCAAATTGAGCTGATAAAGCCTGTTTTTTTAATATATTGTTCAGATGTTTTATTGGATGTTAAGAATGATGCTATCCTTTTACCATTCGCCCTAGAGAGAGAGTTATTGTGGTCCATGGACCAGTTAGGCTAAATTATCCAAAGTCATCCTGACCTTTGAGTTAAATTGAACTTAGTCCTTGAACTTCAATTTTTTCAATTTGAGTACCATGAACTAGTTTTTGGTAAAAAAATCCCCTCTGCCTAGGTTTCTGTCCCTATGTTAACCTTTTATCTCAAATAACGTGTCATGTATATAGACTGTTATTTGTGGTCAAAATTAATGGAAAGGTTTATCTAAAAAACAGTAGTTCAAGGTACTCAAATAAATATAAATTAAGCTCATGGGTTAAGTTCAATTCGACCCAAAGTTTAGAGTAATTTTGGATAACTCAGCGGGCCATTTATTCTTACTTGCAATTTACAGTTACATGCCTGGAATGCTCTCCACCTCTCTTACACCCCCCCTTCTTTTGATTTTCTTTCTCGTCTTTTGTTTTGTGGTGTTTTGTGCACCAGCATTCTTATATACCCTAATTGTGGCAGGTGGCGAAGCGCTATGTTGAGACTGCCTTGGAATATAGCAAAGACATTTTGATTGGAAATGGGATTCAAGGCCCCTTTGATCACCTTCTAAGGCTTAAGAGTGGCTCTCACAGTTTCCGTAGAAAAGATGCATTCAATCCAAGTGACTTGTTTCTGTATGCAGTTACAGATTCGGGGATGAATAAAAAGTGGGGACGGTCCATGGTAGATGCTGTTGCAGAAGCCATACAAGGAGGGGCTACCATTGTTCAATTGAGGTTTGACTTTTTGGTTTTATGCTCTCTCTCTCTCTCTTTTTTATTATTCACTTTGAAGCAGCTAATTGTTGCTTTAAAAAAATATAAATATCCAGTGCTTTACATATTCTTAGTTATCTCATTCATTTCTCTATAATAATTTTTCTGATTATATCTCTTGGACCTCCATGTACGTGAGCATCATAATGGATCTCTAGTTTGAAGTGTCTAAAGCAATTTTTTGGTCTATGTGCTATCACCCTTTTGCAGTTGAACAGGTCGCCATGAATATATGAGTAGAGTTTTTGCCTATAGCTTGGTCTCTGCATGGAAGCATAATTTGCAATTGCATAGGAATATAATTTTGTAAATTTTCTTCACAGGGAGAAGGATGCTGAAACAAGGGATTTTTTGGAAACAGCAAAGTCGTGTCTTGCAGTCTGTCGTTCCCATGGAGTTCCGCTATTGATAAATGACCGTATCGATGTAGCCCTTGCAAGTGATGCTGACGGGGTGCATGTCGGCCAGTCGGACATGCCTGCTACTGTGGCTCGCACTCTTCTGGGCCCAGAGAAAATAATCGGTGTATCATGCAAGACAATAGAGCAAGCTCAGCAAGCATGGGATTGGCGGCGCGGACTACATTGGTTGCGGTGGAGTATATTCAACCAGCACCAAGGCGAACAATCCCACCATCGGTTTGGATGGATTAAAAACTGTTTGCTCGGCTTCTAAGCTACCTGTGGTCGCAATTGGTGGCATTAATGCTTCGAATGCAGGCACTGTGATGGGGATGGGGGTGCCGAATCTCAAAGGTGTCGCCGTTGTTTCAGCTCTATTTGACAGGGAAAATGTTTTGGCAGAGACCAAGAAGTTGCATGCGTTATTAATGGAGACATCATCATCATCGAAGAAGCAATAAATTCCAAGCATGGACCAGTCTTTGCTGGTAAGACCTTTCTGCTGTACGATATATTATCTCTGGATAAATTCTTATTTTGCTCAGTTTTTTTACTCAGAACTTCATTAAAAAAAACTAGTTAATTTTTTCTGTTTAAATATTTTTCATAAAGACATCAACAAATATTATAGGCTAAGATATATTTAACATATAGAACTTGGTCTGACCGGGTTAAGAGTTTTATTTTGAATCAAATTTTTATTATTTTATAAATCCCGAGACTTCAAAAGTTGGGTTCTGTTTAACGGTAATATACGATAGCTGTTATAGTGGATAGATTTCTATCTCAATCAAAAGATATAATTAATTAAATATGACGTCTGGATTAAGGATTTTTTACTGGTTTACATGGATAGAAATCTATCCAATATTGCAACTAGTGTCGAGTAAATATATTAAAAGAAGGTTAAATTGTTGGGGAAAATAATGTAGCTACATTTGAACAATGTATATATGTTTTTCCCTCTCCATCGTTATTAGGCAAGTATTTTTCATGAGGTGTATTAATTATCTTTGAACTGTTCAGGGACAATTATGTCTTTTTATTTTAAAATCATGATAAAAAGACTGAAATGCTCTTAAAAGTAAAAATCTCAATAATGGAGTTGATGGGCAGATTGGTGCCTTTAAAATACTTTTTTTTCAATATTATCATGGAAGATAATAGGTAATTTTGTCATCGATCAAATATAAAAAATCAAAAGCATTGTGAAATAATCAAAATATCATTAAAAAAAATTAAAAATCATTTTGGAGTTAACACTTTTTTAGTATTATTTTCCAAAGATTTTTTTGTTATTACAATGTCAAAACTTTAATAGTTTAGTATTTGGTTATATAAAAAGAAGAAAAAGAATGACAACATGATAATGCTTGTGGAGCGCTGAAAGGAGCGTGGAAGGTGCACATGCCCTTTGGATAATGCTTGTGGCCTGCTGATATTTAAAAATATCATTTCATCAGTTCTTTGATCTTGTTTGAGAGGGCGGTTGTGATTGCTTTTGAAAGTGCTTTTCATTTAGAAATATATCAAAATAATTTTTTTTTTATTTTTTAAAAAATATTTTTGACATCAGCACATCAAAATGATTTAAAAACATCAAAAAATTCATTTAAAATAAAAAAAAATTAAATTTTGGGGAAACGGTTGCCTTTCCAGACAACTTCTTTGAAAGCACAATTATTTCTTTTTTTTTTGTTGATGTGGTACGTCTATGATTTTGATTCAATATATTGCCGATGAGCTTCTTTTCTCTCTCCTTTCTCCTCTTCAAATTATAGTTTAATTCTTTTTATGGTTTGTATTTCAAGTTTAGTCTTTATTTTTAATTTTTTATCTTGACTTTTTTTTTAAAGTTTTTTTTTTTTTTTTTTAATTTAATCATCTAATTTCATCATTCTATCACAATTGATCAAATATTAGATTCACCAATTCCATCCCCCATTATTTGAATCTATAATTTTTTTCTTAGACTATTTTGTAAGTGTTTTACTGGTTTTTCATTGCAACCTTAAATTCAAATTGATGATATTATGTTTTTCTATTTGGTTCTCATTGTTTTGATTTTATTTTTTGTAAAAGTTATTGTTATTTTCAACTCCATATTTTTTTATTGAAACATTGTTTTTGTTTTTATGTCAATTTTGATTATTTTTTTTTATCTTTTAACTAAATTTATTCTTCTTTTCAATTTTTTCTCTCAATCAAATATAAAATTTATTTCTTAATTTAGCATCATTCTTTTAATTACTATCTTTTAATTTTTTTAAACATAAATTTTGTTTTCAAATCGATAATTGAATTTCATGATTTTATTTCATATTAGGTGTAGTGATCTAGTTACTAGGGTTACAAGTTTGAAAAGCTAATAACTTCTTTTTAATTAGCTTTATAATCCTAGTTATTTTTTTATTGGGTTATTTTAATATTTTAATTTAGACTACAGGGGTTATTTTAATTTTTTTAATTTAGACCGCGGGTTTTACAAGATATCTCAAATTAACTCAGATCATGATTACCGTTGTCGTAGCATTGTCATTTGTCATCATAACTCAAGTAAATCAAAAATGATTTTTTGATGTTTTTCTTACTTGTATAATATATATCCCACCCGTGACCCACTTAACTTGAGGCATTTCAAAGTGGGTCGCCTTTGAAAGCTATATTTGAGGTCAAAACCGACAGAAAGTCATTGTTTTATAGGAAAATTAATAATTTAAATTTAATAAGAAAATAATATATTAGTTTATTAATTTATTTTTTTCAACAAAAGATTATAACTTTTTTTTATAACAATAACCAAGGTGAAAAGAATTAATATCCAATAAACTCTAAAACTAAAAAAAAAAAAAAACAATAATACGATCCTTTTCTAACAATTTATTTATCAAAATGTTTGTTTCTTGAAGCAAAAATTTAATAGAATCATAAAAACAAAATTCAATAAAAAAAAACAATTAAAGGTTTCGTGTCTATGCTGTAAATATATTTAAAAAGAACAGGAGTGATATGCATTTTTTTATTTAATCATATAATAGTTAAAAAAAATACAATTCTTTATATATATAAAAAATCATAAGAGATCGCAGAAACAAGACTCTAACAATTTCATAAAAAAATACAATAATATAGTTTAAAGTTATTTATTTTAATTATAAAAAAAACTTAATAAACCGAATGAACAGAGGCCAGACACTTGATCTATTTTAAAGGTGTCTATTTTTAAAAAGTAGCTACAGTTAATTGCATGGTCTGCATCTCACTTTTTTTAAGCTCTGTCCATTTTTAAAATAAAACAAAAGCAGATGATGTCATAATTCTCAGCCATTTGGATTTTTTTATCCTAAAATTATTCTTAAAATTATAAATATCATTTTTATAACAATAAATTAATATATCAACTCAAAATATTATTGAATTGATCTACAAACATAAAATCAAATCGGAGAAAATCATATTTCAAGCATGACCTCTCTTTTCAAGCAATATAAAAGAATAAAAACACCTTCAAAAAACACTTCTTTCATCTAATTGAAACTGTTAATTTGTTGATCCTAAAATCTATTTTTTTTTTTTTTATTATCTAAATGTAACCCTACCACTTTCTCTGTTCTTTATTATTTTATGACGAGTTCCCCTCACCTTTATTAAAACCAACAATTCAAAAATAAAGCAAAAAATGATTGAAATGGACGGAGGAGTTTTTAATATTTTGGCAATCCCTCTTTCAATTTTGTCTTTCTTTCACATTCTCAAGAAATTATACACAAAAGGGTTTCAGAAAAAAAGAGACTAGAATTGAAAAAAAAAGAGTAGTTTCGGTGATTACCAGCCTTAGTCCTTTTAGAATATCTAGTAATAGTGATGTATAAATACTCAAGGAGACATCCTTACTAAGCCCATAATTTGTCACACTAATCATATTAACCCCTTCAAACTAAAACCATAATTTATATGATCAACTCTGATAGGTATTTCAGAACCTCCTCCTAATTGAAGGATCTAAACAGCTAGACGTCCTTCCTGCTCAACACAGCTGGATTCAAAGTTTATGACTCCGATGATCACTCAAATTTCACACCCATCCTAACCGATAAGCCACGATTTACCGGACCAGCTCATAGACACGCAGTTTTACACAAAGCTTGAATGGATCCTATGAATATCCAAAAGGGGAAGTTAAGACAGTGGATGTGCAAGAGACAGAGGATGAATCTTAACTCACATGAAACTCCCCGCTTGCTTGTGCCTCCTTAACTCTCTTCTCGTACTCATCCTCTTCATCATCAACTTTTTCTTCATGGGCCTCTGCATCGTCTTCCTTCACCCCATCATCTTCTTCTCCTGCCCAACCAAAGCCTCCGATAGATCTGGATACCGGTGGGGGCATTTTTGCCTCTTCCACGATCTTCATGATTTCTTCAACACTTTGAAGAGAAAAGGTGGGATTTTCTTTCCTGTAGTACATGGCCTGAGCTGCTTCTGTCAGTTCCCTTGGCAAGTTCTTCAAGAACCATGGATGGCTCTTGATTTCTTTAATGGTGATCCTCTGTAAAAGCACGAACAGTTTAGAAATGTAGATACTCAATTAAGGGAGTCATTATACAGAAAGTGATTAAAACAGAACATGAAATAATAACGCTGGACGATCAAAGCCAGTTTTTTCCTCTTCTTTTTTTGAAGAGACGGATGATCAAAGGCTGTGAGCTAATGTTGCATTTGCACATCCTGAAGGAAACCATCACTGATGCAGACATCACTTAAGACATGTTGAGAAACAAGAACACACATGATCTGTGGGCTATAAACAAACCATAAAAACAATTTTTTTTTACAATTTTCTGCATCCCCAAAAGAAAGAGAGCTGAGGCCTCAAGAATGGTTTTATTTTAACTCTCTCACAACAAACAAATTCAATAATTGTTTTCTAAAGATTCTCTACACCCTTGGCTTTCAATAGGGGGGGATTTTTTTCTTCTCATAGTGCTTAATGGACACTCATCAGCTTGCCCAGACAAAAAACTCAGGGGTTCAACAGACCCTGCATCATTCATGAACAAGCTTATTTCCCCTCTTCACAGAATGAAGCAATACTCATATCCCTTTTATTATATCAACCGAACGATCATTCATTCTTTTTCCTTGATTATTTACTTATTTTGGGGTCCATTAGTTTCTCTAATTCTGAGTGTTTGTGGAATACAATTTCAAGTTTCTTGACACAACACTATGTGACTTCACAACTATTGAACAGGTACCCACCACCATAAAAAACAAACTATGCAGAATTAGATGGCAAGCGGACATGTTATTGAGGGTGAAACAAGATTAAAATCACATCTAAACAACGATGAATGCAACAGAAAGTACGCTTATATCAAAATACTCCATCAAAACAGCAATACCTGAAAAGGAAATCCAAAGAAACACTAATTTCCCAATATAAAACTCATGTGTAACTCAATGAAAGGACATCTACCAACACATAGTGGTATGAGTTTCCTTTGTAATATAAGTTGATTGTCATTCTTAGACAAGTTTTGTTCATTCATAGTCATACCCGGGATGCATTTGCAACAAAATATGGAAGAGAGGAGATTTCTGCAATCTTGAGATATGTGGACAAAGTCAGGGATCTTGTATTGAACTGCCATTATCCTCTGCAGATAAACAATACAAAATTCATGGACAATGAAAAATAAAGGATAATTTGAATAGAAGAGAGATGCTAGAGAATATAATACATTGATAGTTTTCCTGAAATTCCTTGGGTCCTCATGATCTTCAAACGGATATGCTCCCACTAGCATAACATACAGAGTCACCCCACAAGACCAGACATCCGCCAACTAAACAAACAAAAATAAAAATTATAAAAAAACTGCAAAATGAGACATATTCATGCCCTCCGCTAAGAAGACCTTCCAAATATTTAGATCTTAAATCTACATGTCTTAGGTCTTATCTTAAATCTACATGTCTTAGGTTTTTCCAGGTCACAGTCGAAGTTTAAGTATGTTTATTTATTATGTATCACATGAAAACATGTAATATTTAACTGAAGCTACATACTAATCAAAAGAAGAAGAAGAAGAAAACAACAAATTTTTGATTGACATGGACAATTTTTCTTTGTCTTCATCATTGATACAATACAGAATCTTGCCTTTCACAATGGTCAACAACTATAATTAAAAATGAAATTGAAATAGGAAGATAGAGAAGGGGAAACACAGGACAAAAGTACAACTCTAACCACAAACCTGAAAGATGCATGAGAAACAAAGAGGTGATTGTGATTCTGACAAGCTATGGGAATGATAATTATAGCCTTGTAGCATAGGCCATAAATTAATGTCAAGCAAAATCCAGCTTTGGGTTCTAAATGGAAAGGGTTCACTAGGGACGTCAAACAAATAAGGTCATTTTAATTTTACATTTAAGCTTAAATTATTAAGTAAGACCTCATAATATGATTTATTTTATTCTCTAGCACACTCCCTCAAGTGAAAACCTTTTGGACTTGAAACCTGCACAGGCTGACACTATCTTGTGCTTAATTTTTTTATCAAATAGAATGGGGACGATAAGATTCGAACTCGTGACATCTAGGTCAACAAGGCTCCAATACTATGTTAATGAATCATCTCATCTAAAAGTTTAAACTATTAGTTAAGATCCAACACTCAAGTCTCTAAAAGCTTAAATCTAAACAGTATTGGATTCATATTTACAATCTCAGGAGCAGTTGGTTTACCATATAACAAAGTACAAAGATTGGAGCATAAACCAATCATAATGTTCTTTGTAGGAAAGCTACTTATTTAAATCATAACTTTCAGTTGGTGATACCACACACACACACACAAATATCCTGATGATAAATGATATGAAGTTCCAAAAAGGTAAATCCATTAAAACGTCCATGAAATTATTCTCTGCTTGAACCCTAAACGACAATCCCTTATACAAACTTTAAATTCCTGAACAACAAAGGCAGCTTCAAAAAGTCAATTCCATCCAGCTCATATGGATGTTTTTTACCCTAAGGGCATAGCACAGAATGACAATCTTTCATTCAAACATGAAAACCACAAATCATTACCACAAATTTGTCCTGTTTATATTGCAAAGAAAACAATTGAAGCAAAGCAAAAGGAAATGCAACTGTAATGGTCTTGAGCATTCCTGAGTACAGCATGGTCAAGCATTAATGTGAACAAACATCTATTTTTATATGAGAAATGCTTGTATGCAAACTATCAGCAGATGCAGATAAGGCATTTCAGGAAAACTTCTTCTCCAATTCACTGATTAATACAATCTAACATGTCCACTGTCATTTAAATCAAAGTAAAAGTCCAAACAAATATAGAAGTTGTTCAACCAATGATCTCAAATTATTGCTTGTTCCTGGTTTGGGTGCTAGTGCTTTAGTAGGTGAACGCAAAGTAGGAGTGGTGTCTCATCAAAGAAGTTGTCTGTACGTAAGAGGAAAACAAATACATGAATACTAATCCAGGTTTTACCTTGCCATCATATTCTCTTCGAGAAAGAACCTCTGGAGCAATATAAGCTGGAGTACCAACTGTAGATTTGGGTCTTGAATGCAGCAAAGACGACTACACAAATATTGTGGATAAGAAGATAAAAATAATATAAACACCACAAATAAACCAAAACAAAAACATAAAATAGCAACAATTTGGCTTTTTCAAACAACCTTAGAATAACCGAAATCACATATTTTCAACCGCGGTGCTGGGCTTCCATCCAACAACGTATTTTCCAGCTTCAAATCTCTATGGCATATTTGCTGCCAATCATTAAAATTAAAATATATAACTAACCCAAACTCTATCAGCAACCAGAACCTATAAATAAATTATAATACATTGCTTTTACCATAGAGTGGCAGTAACTAACTCCAGAAATAAGCTGCTGAAAAAAATACCTCGCCTGAAAATAAATAAAAAAACAAACGTATTCAGCACTTTTTATAATTTAATAACAAAAACAAAAGAAAATAAAAAACCTCGTCTTCGCTGAATCGTCCGGCCTTGCAAATTCGCTCGAACAGCTCTCCTCCGGCAGCATACTCCATCACGATAGCAAGATGAGTTGGCGTCAACACTACCT
This sequence comes from Salix koriyanagi, assembly GCA_029228605.1. Classification (NCBI taxonomy): domain Eukaryota; kingdom Viridiplantae; phylum Streptophyta; class Magnoliopsida; order Malpighiales; family Salicaceae; genus Salix; species Salix koriyanagi. The sequence goes on from CM055329.1 coordinate 13,346,149, forward strand.
GAACAAAAAAAACAAAAAATCCCTGAACAAGAAGCACCGAAATAAATTAAAAAAAAAAATCAAAATAAAATAAAACATAACCTCTCTAAACCGAATTATGTTAGGATGGCGAAGCGATTTGTGATTGATAATCTCTCTTGCCACATTCTCATCAATCTAATCACCAAAATCAGATCTCAATTAGGCCGCAGCTAAAGCTACACTTACACTCTAATTACTAATTAAAATAAAATAAAAATATATTTGATTATGTTTTACTTACCTTGAGGCCGCGCTCGATGTATTTCATGGCAACCAGTTCTCTGGTTTGTTTGTGCCTCATCAGCCTTGCCACTCCAAAATTACCAGATCCTATGTCTTTCACTAGCTCGTAATTCTCCATTTCCTTTTTTCTTTCCCCTTGATTTTCTTCTAATAATCGCTTGATAATTATAAAAACCCTAAAAAATCAACTCAATTAATTATACCTTCAATTCATTTACAGAAACTAAAACTATATACTGCGAGGGAAGAGAGCCAGAGAGAGCGCCGCGGCGGAGGGAGAGAATTGAAGGAAAGTAAAAAATCCGAGGGTGAAATTTGAAAGAAAATGGAATTGAATGGGGAGAATAAATAGCATGAGGAATCTGTAACCGCGTCGCTCTTTTTTTCTTTTTCTTTCTCGTGTTCTGTGAGGGAGAGAGGGAACAGGTACTTGGAAATGGAATGTCTTTTCTGTGGACTCTCACTTTCATGGTGGTTTTTTTCTTCTTTGTTTCGCATGTAAAATTTATGTAGTTTAGAAGTGTGGTAATAATAATTTTATGTTTATAATGTATTGAAATGTTAATTTTTAATTTTTTAAATTATTTATAATATTAATTTATAAAAATAATCTAAAAATATCAATAAATAATCTAACACCAAAACAAATCATTTTTTTAATAAAATTATAAATGGTTTCTAACACCCCTCGTCCTCGTGATTAGACAGCGGTTTCGGAACATGCTATGAATGAAATTTTCTAAAAGAGATTTTCGTTTAAATTTATTTTTTAATTATTTTGATATACTCTTTTTTTTTAAAATATTATTTTAATATATTTTTAAATAAATTTATTTTTAAAAATAATAATTATTATACTTTCCCCACTTTACTACCCATAGGTCAAAGCAGATTATTATTATTATTATTATTTTTAAAAAAGCAACCTAAAACTCCAAGATCGACTCATGGTTATTGAGTTTTGTTTGTTATTATGTTTCACAAAGTTTTTTTTAAAAAAATATTTTTATTTTCAATTATTTTTTTAGTGTTTTTAGATTATTTATATACTAATATTAAAAATAATTTTTTAAGAATAAAAACATATTATTTTGATACATTTCTAAATAAAAAACTTTTAAAAACAATATTATCCAAAAAAAACTCCAAGATTGACTCATGGTTATGAGTTTTATTTGGTATTGTATTTTAAAAGTATTTTTTAAAAAAAATATTTTTTTAATTTTTTTATTTTTTTTAGATCATTTATGTGATGATATCAAAAATAATTTTTTAAAAATAAAAAAATATTATTTTTATACATTTCTAAATAAAAAAAACTTTTAAAAACAATATTAACCAAAATACAGACAATCACTAAGGGTATGTTTGGTATTGCGATTGCTATTGTGGTTAAGGTTTAAAAAAAATAGTTTCATAAAAAGCGCTTTTACTGCAGTTCAAAATAAGCAGTGAAGTGTTTAGTTAAAATTGTGGTTGAGTTTGAGGTTGGAAAAAAGCAGTTTTGTGTGTTTGATTATCATGTTTATTATATTGTTGTCAACGTTTAAAATTACTTCAAAGGACACACACACACACATATATAATTTTTTAAAATTTTTATATATTAATAATCATAACAATAAAATGTAATTAATAATTCATAAAAAAATTTAATATTAAAAAATATATATTTTATACTAATATACATATATTATGTAAATATTATTTATATTTTAATTAATTTTTAAATTATTTTAATATTAAAATATTAATATATATTTATTCTCCCCCAGCCCCCTGACTTAATATATATTTAAGAGTGTGTTATTAAGCTAGACAAAATATTTAACATTATTTATATTTTAATTAATTTTTAGATTATTTTAATATTAAAATATATATTTTATATTAATATACATATATTATGTAAACATTATTTATATTTTAATTAATTTTTAGATTATTTCATGGCCAGTACATCATTAATTTGCCTTCCTTTAACATCCAAAAGTCTGCCTCCAAATTTATATTTCATGGCCTAATATATTTCCCAACCCGCACCCTCTCTCCTTACCGCACGGAAAGCAGCAAATTACTATTTTCCATGAATCTACGGTTTGTAAATATTTTGGGGTGGGTTTCATACCACAAAACCTGTGTTTTTTATTTAACAAAACACCATGTACCATTGTTTTTTTCAAATCTGCGTCTGGACCTCAATGCCGAACGGACACTAAACATTGCAAATCTGCAATAATACACTGTGGCCATATAATGTAATCGAAAGGCAGCTGATAAAAAAGAAGCCTTTATTGTTTTAAAAAGGCAAGAGGATTAAATGAAACCCTAGACATTAAGGTAAATCAATGTGATGGTTATAACATGTAGAAACAATGATTTTTTGTTTTTATGTTGGAATCTGAGATGTTATCTCTTTCCCAAATTAGAGATTTGAAAATAATAAAAATACAATTTTGAATCAAAAATAATTTAAAAAAACTCAAGGAATTAAATAGCTTTAATTGTTAACATTAAAGGACTAAATTATACTCTTTGCACCACCTTATTATAAGTTGTAAAATAAACTCGATACATTTTATTTTTTTTAACTTAGATAATTAGAGGTTATTTAAAATGGTTGTAGTGATTGTTTTTTAAAATATATTTTTATTTGAAAATACATTGAAATAATTTATTTTTAATAATACATATTCTTGAAATGCAAATAAACCGTACTCTCAATCAAGTTATTAACCACATAATATATATATGATGAGTGCATATATTTTCTTTTATTACAAGCCCATCCGTTATATGGTTAATAGCTTGATTGAAAGTATAGTTATTTTATATTTCAATTTTTTTTAAAATAAATTATTTAAATGTATTTTCAAAAAGAATTCAATTTACACAAACACACATACGAGCCATTTGTCTTGTGTTTCGTCATAGCCAAAACTAAATTTTTTATAATATAAAAAAATATATTAAGAGTGTGAGTTTTTTTTTATAATACTATACATTTGGGCAAAATAATCAACCTGAACATAATTTTTATTAAGTAATGTTAAAAAATAACTATAAATCATTTTTTTGTGTTTAATACTAATGTTAAGTAATACAATTTTTTTCAAAAAAAATAAATTAAAGATAACATTGAATTACAGATTTTTCACAAACTATTAATATGTGATATTAGATTTGAAACAAATGAAAAAAAATATTTTGAAAAACAAATGAATATAAGTAAAGGAAAAAAGAAAAATCAGTATTATTATCATTATGAATATAATTATTATAATAGTTTGGATTTGTTATAGAATAAATAAATAATTAACATAGAAGAGCATTGATATCAAAACATAATCAAAAGAGACAAGAGAGAAATACCTTTCTTATTATGAACTCTTCTGTATTTCAAAGTTATAAATAATACAAGACAAATGGTCTATTTATAGGAGAAGGAAACTAACTTAAGGGTTATGAAAATAACTAAACTCAAGAGTCATGGACATTCAATACACATAAATATGAATTTATAACACTTCCTCTTGAATGACAATGTACTTTAAAATTCAATAGAAGACTTTATATAGATACTTCAATATCTATATATGAATACTTCATGTTCAATAAAGTAATGTCAAATTGCTTCGTTAAAACCTTGCAAAGAAAAACTCAGTGGAAAAAAATCTAAACGAAGGAAAAAAAGTACAATTTGCATTGATTTTCTCTTAAAAGTACATGTCTTATGACAAATCTTTAAGATGACACATTCCAATATTATGGACAAGTTTCTTGAAAGTTGAGGCTAGTAAATTTTTTTTAAATAAGTCTGTTAAATTATCACTTAACCTGATTTGTTTGATATCAATCTCTCCCTTTTTGTTAGAGCTCGTGAGTATAAAAGAACTTTGGTGAAATATGATTTGTTTTGTCTCTTTTAATATAGCCTCCTCTTAGTTGAGTGATGCAAGCAACATTATCTTCAAACAATATTATTATACTATTTTCAATGGTTGACAATCTATATTTTCTCTTAATGTGCTGGATAATTGATCTTAGCCATATACATTCTTGACTTGCTTTATGTATCACGATAACCTCTAAATGATTTGATAAAGTAGCCACTAATGTTTGTTTGACAGATCTCTAAGAAATTGCAGTACCATCATAGGTAAATAGATAACATGTTTGTGATCCCCCTTTTATGGGGATCAAAGAGATAACTTGCATTTGCATATCCAATCAATTGTGAATTTGATCCACAGTAAAATAACCCCATTTTGGTTGTTCCGTAGAGATAACAAAATATATGTTTGACTTATTTCCAATGTCTTTTTATGGGAGTGGAACTATATTTTGCCCATAAATTTACTGCAAAAGATATATTTGGTCTTGTACAATTTGCAAGATACATAAGTGCTCCAATAACACTAAGATATGGCACTTCAGGACCAAGAATCTCTTCATCCTCTTCTAGAGATCGAAAAGGGTCTTTTTTTGCATCAAGTGATCGAACAACTATAAGTGTACTCAAAAGATTAACATTGTCCATATAAAAACATTTTAGGACTTTTTCTATATACATCGATTGATGTACAAATATTCTATTTGAAAAATGTTCAATCTGTAAACCAAGATAAAATTTTATCTTTCCGAGATCTTTCATCTCAAATTCATTTTCAAATAGGTTGCAATTTCTATGAGCTCTTCAGGAGTACCAATAATATTGCAATAATAACAAATCTGGATATTGTTTTCTTAATAAAAATGCACGGACAAATCTCGTCATTCTCAAACCCTCTTTGTAAGATGTATTCATTAAGACAATTATATCACATTCGACTAGATTGCTTTAACCCATATAAAGATTTTTGTAATTTAATAGAATAAACACTTCTGGGTTCATTACAAAAAGCTTTAGGCAATGTAAATCCTTTAGGGATTTTCATATGGATGTTTTTATCTAATGATTCATATAGATATGTTGCAACTACATCCATTAAACGCATATCTAACGTTTCTAAGACCACTAAACCAATTAAAAATCTAAAAGTGATTACATCCATCACTAGATAATAAGTTTCCTCATAATCAATGTCGGGTCTTTGCGAGAAACCTTGTGCAATAAGTCATTCTTTATATCATACAATTTCATTGTTCTCATTGTATTTTTTAACAAAAATCCACTTATATCCAACGGGTATAACACCTTTAGGTGTATGGACTACAGGTCCATATACTTCACGTTTTGCAAGTGAGTTCAACTTTGTTTGGATTTCTTCTTTCCACATTGGGCAATCATTTCTTTGTCGACATTCTTCAACAGTTTGTGGTTCAAATTCATCATCACTTCTAGCAATGCAAAAAACAACCTTAAATAAAATAAAATAAACATCATCTATGATAATTTTATCTCGTTTCAAAATCTCTCCTGTATGAACATAGTTTATGGAGATCTCATTATTTCCATGTACCTGGTTCTCTTCAAGAGATTCCTCTTCAGGGGGATCAATATTAGGAGATGATTTGGACATAAGATTTGATATTTATTTTGTGGATGAGGACTCTCCAAGAGTACCATCATCTATTCATTGTAGTTTTTTATTTTTAGGATTTTGTCTTTGGGTCCAATAGGTCTCTTGCGCTTCAATCGTGATATAGATACATTTGCTGCTATGTTGACCCTTTTTCCTTAAAGAATTTCAAATCTAGATGGAGCATTTACAATAGGAATATGAGATTAAACTATCTTTTTCACTATTAGTGAAAACATTCGGTAATTGATTTGCAATATTTTGAAAAATAAATTATCCTTTGAACTTCAAGTTCATATTGATTACTACTTAGATCAAAATGAGATAACTTCGGGTTATTCTAAGTAATTGTTTTCAAGTTCATATTGATTAAACTATCTTGTCGTGCTTCAGGCACTAAAATTGTTTTCCCTGATAATAGAAAAATGTTTTCATCAAAATGACAATATTTAAAACGTGCCTTAAAAACATCATCAATCAAAGGTTCAAGCAATCTAATAATAGATGGAGAATCAAAACGAATATAAATTCCTATTTTTTCTTTGTGGGCCCATTTTAGTCCTTTGTGAGGGTGTTACATGTCGCGACGATATTTTTTCAGCCATCCCCGGATTTTGGGAGACAACGATGCGTTGTGAATATGGAGGTGTGTTTTATAGTCGTAAAAATTATAACTATAATTATCATGAGTCGTCACCTAGTATTAAGGTCATTAGGAACATATTGGTCTCCAAGAATGTGGATAAGAGAACTTGTTGTGCAAGGGAAAGACGCATCACCCCCAGTGCACCCTACATAAGGTAAGCTGCATTGTTATTTGATTATTTTTCTAAGTTAAACTTTTTTTACACTGCATTTTCAAAAACCATTTTTTGTCTACGGGTTTACTTTATGATGTAATCTACACCGCAATTAAAAACTTTTTTCTTATCTACGAATGTAATTAAAAATATAATTTTACACCGTAGTTAAAAACCTTTTTTCCATGAATGTACTTTATAATGTAATTTTACACTCTAATAGATAAAACAAAATAATTATAAATTTTTTGATATTTTAGCCAAATTCCAACGGATAACCGTAAACCGGTTACGATATCCAATTTTCGTTTCAAAATATGAGAAAAATGCAATATATTTTTTTTACAAAAAATATGATGAAAAACCTTGGAATTCGATCGTATACACGAAAACAACATATTTTTTTAAATTCATTTTTTTTTGTTTTTTTAAATAAAAGTAAAAAAAATTCGGGCAGGCCTAGACCCATCTAAATGGCCAGGCCCATCCAAGTTGGCCCAAATGACCAGCTCTGCTGGGCTGGACCCGACCTAGCCAACTGGGTTGCTTTTGACGATACCATGCCTATAGTGTGGCTGTTGGCGGTGGTACAGGTGGGCTGTCAGCAACGGCGTGCTTCCAATAGTGGCGTGCTGGGTGTCCACTACAGAGAGACTGTGATTTTGGGGAAGGTGGAAGTGTAGTTTGGTCCCTCATTTTTCTTGACGGGATAATCAGGAAATTATGCTTGTAGTCTGATAATTTGTGCTATTAATCTAGCAAATGCAATATTTCGACTCGAAAACAAACAAACATGCGATCATTTACTTGATGCATCAATCAATACCATAAAATATCTAAAAGGTCCACATGGTGGATGAATAGGCCCACATATATCTCATTAAATTCTTTCAAGAAAAGATGGTGATTCCATAAGAACCTTTGATGGAGATGGTTTGATAATTAATTTACCTTGAGAACATGCAACACATGGATTTTCACTTGGTCAAAGAATCTTCAGGTTCTTTAAAGGATGGCCATATGAATTCTCAATAATTCATCTCATCATTATTGATACTAGATATCCAAGTCAATCATGTCAAAGCATAAATTGTTTTGGGTCAGGACACTTTTGGTGTATCACAACGTTTGATTCAATACATTTCATGATCGTATAATAAATTCCAGAAGAGAAAGTAGATAGTTTCTCAAGTACAAGCTTCTAGCCTGAAATACGTGCAGTAATATAAATATAGTATTTTCTATCTTCATCTGTTGTTTCAATATGATAATCATTATCACGTATATCCTTAAAACTGAGTAAATTTCTTTTGGACTTAGGTGAATATAATGCATCTTTGATGCTCAATCTTGTGTTATCTGGTAACACAATATTAGCTTTTCCAAAACTTTTAATCATGTCTGTTTGACCTGATATTGTAGTGACATTAACTTTGGTTAATGTCAAATACTCAAAATATTTATTTTCCTTAAGAATTATGTGTGTTGTTGCACTTCCTGCCAGACATAAATCTCCATCATGAAAAATCATGTCACTATTCAAAAGATAATCAAAGTTTATTATTTAACTTGATCCAAACTGATAATGTTTATCGTAAATAGAATAACATAAAATAAAAGCTATTAATCATCTCTAATTATTCCATCACTAAGCATGTTTTCTGTTTTATTCGAGTTTTCAAAGAAATCAAAAACATCAATATAAGCATTATGATTTTCAGAAACATCTTTATGAATAAAATTAGTCTCAATTGTATATTGTTTCAGAGAGGCTTGATATAAATCTGTAAGATATTTTGGTGTACGACATATATGAATAATGACAATGCATACCACGCCTATGACACTTATCTTTTGGATTTATGCAAATTCTTGCCTTTTCTTGTTTAAGTTCATTGTGTCTCCACTTTTGGTGGTATGACGAGTTGTTTTTTTAGAAGGATTATCTTTTTTTTTCATACCTATATCCTTGGTTCTTTCTTGTCTTCTAGACAAAAGTTTCATTCACTCTAGGGAATAACTTAGAACCTTTTGAAATTATGCACTCTAGATTGTTGTTGCAAGACAATATTTGAGGCATGAAAAGTAGAGAGTGTTTTTTCTAATATTTGATCGTATATGATATCCTTACCACACAATTTCAGCTATGAGGTAATTTGAAAAGGAAGAGAATTATATTCACTAATATATTAAAATCTTGCAACTTCAGGTGCAAACAATCATAACAACCTTGAGGAAGTATGATAAACTTTGGTGGTTATATCTTTCATTTAGATTTTGCCACATATGATTTCCTTCTTTGATGGTCTCTTAAAGATTCATAGATTCCAGATAAATCTCGACGTCAATATTTCATGAAAAATAATTATTTCTAAAAATATCAAAAATGATATATTCATGTTTTGTTAGATTTGATATTATCTTTATCTATAAAAACAAGAAATAACTTTTTAAATACAGTCATGGAGATAAAAGAAGAAGACAAAAATTTAGTCCTTTAAGACTGTTATTTATTTAGCTTTAGAAATACTAGTTTGTCAGGAATTGTATTTAATTTATTTAATTCCTTAGAAACTTGTGATAGTAGCTCTTCAGGAACTGTTTTTAATTTATTTGTTCTTCAGGAACTTGTGAACTAGTTCTCCAGGAACTATTATTAATTTATTTAATTCTTTTGGAACTTGTGATACTTGTTCTTCAGGAACTATAAATCTCTTTCTATGATAATAGTGAAATTATTTTTACCAAAAATAAATTACAATAATGAAAAGCAATAATATTAAAATTGATATAAGTTGATTAGAGCATCGTGCTGATAATGTGTTATAAAATAAATAAATAATTAACATAGAAGAGCATTGATATCAAAATATAATGAAAAGAGACAAGAGAGAAATACTTTTCTTATTATGAATTCTTCTATATTTCAAAGTTGTAAATAATACAAGAAAAATGGTCTATTTATAGGAGAAGGAAATAATCTCAGAGGTTATGAAAATCCAAGAGACTAAACTCAAGAGTCATGGACATTCAATACACATAAATATGAATTTATAACAGGATTACAATAAAAATTTGTTATTATTGATAATTTTAATGTTATTTTATGAGTTATTGTTATTGTTAGCACCATAGCCATAATTATTAATACCATAAGCACTCGCAATCATTATAATAAATTATTGTTGTTATCATCATTATCATCACTATTGTTATTTAAACAATGAAAATTATTAAATTGTCTTGAAGAACTAAAAAACTATAACATAAGAGAAAGCAAAAAAACAATTATTATTATGATTATTATGCAAACAATGAAAACAATTACTATGATCGAATAAATTTCTTATTTTGTGTTAAAAAAATATGACTTTGAAAGTAACGTATCACAGGTAAATGAGTAGTATATATATAAGTGAGAAAGTACTATTGTAATTCATAGTATTTTGTGAGAATAGTCATAGTAATTATATATATATATATATATTATACATATATATAAAACGCGTTGTGAATTCACTGTGCACCATTTTACTATGCACACAGACACAGATCACTATTCATTGTGGCAGTGTAGCGACGAAAATAACCCCCTAACACGACAAAATAGTGCACAGCAACCAAGGGCTTCGCCGGTTTTTCCAATTTAATTGCACAGTGCACCGACGAATTTAGCCCCCAAAAACACCAAAATTGTGCATAGTAACCAGGGGCTCTCTCGGTTTTTCCCAATTTTTTCCACAGTGCACAGACGAAACAGACCCCCTATAAAGACAAAATAGCGCACAGTGATCGGGGGCAGCTGCGTCCTTTCCCCTTAGGTTTTTCCGTAAATATCGATAGGTTCAGGGACGCCTTGGTAATTATCCCATTTCTTTATTATTTTTCCCGATTAACTGCTGGCGCGTCGAACGGACGCGACAGCAGCGCTCGACTCTAACGCGCCTCTAAGGCGGCGCGTGAGGCTTCATCCAGCCGTGAAAACTTACATTCCGCCACACAGAACGATGCGCATGACGGTCATCTATCTTCCGTCGCGGCGCGTTCCGTCCATAGAGGGCCGGTTAAGCGACGGTGGACGGTTTTTTGCCGGCTCTTGCTTTTCTCTCTCCAGCCGCCGCAAACTCTACTTCGGTCCCCGAGGTTTGTACTAAGTTTATTTTGGTCCCTGATGTTTTGATTTCTGATTGCTCTTCCGTTCCTTGAATTTATTCGGTACAAATGTTTTAATTTCTTTTAATTTGGTACTCTAATTAAAATTAGTCATATATACAACTTTTCATTGCAGTCCCTATTCTTCTAATTTTGTTGTAACATTACACAGCAATTAAACTTATTATTTCATGATTTATTTTGGTCCCAAGATTTGTTTTCTATTCAATTTTATCCTTCAATTGAAATTAATCATATATGTTATTTTTCATTGTGGTCCTTATTCTTTTGATTTTATTATTTTATATTGATTCATTTGTTTTTTTTTAAATTCTTGGATAATATTTATTTTATATTATTAATAATAATAATAATAATTACAATGATAATAATAATAATAATAATAATAATAATAATAATAATAATAATAATAATAATTTAATTGTTTGTCTGACTTACTCTTTTGTTAATGTTGTTTTTTTCCTCTTGATAATTTAATAATTTTTATTGTGGTGATAGTAATAGCAATGATAATTTTTATTTTTCTTTTCTTTTGTGAAAGTTTCTAGGATATTTTTAGTCTTTCATTTATTTTTGTTTCTTTCATTACTAACATAATAATAATAATAATAATAATAATAATAATAATAATAATAATCATAATAATAATAATAATAATTTTATTGTTTCTCTTACTGACTCTTTTGTTAATGTTTTTAAGTGTTTTTTTTCCAGGATAATTTGATAATTTTTATTGTTTTAATAGTAAAAACAATGATAATTTAAGATTTTAAGACTTTGATTTTGCTATTGTTATGATAAGGTTTGTTGAGGTACTTTATTATATTAAATTTTGCATATATAAATATTGTATTTTAATTTTGATCCAGCAAATCCTATAAAAATTGTTTGCTCAACCCGCAACGTAGAACATATATTTTTTTAAATTTTCAGATTAGATGATTTTTTTCAGCAAATAATTTTTATTTCTGTTTTATCACCAATTATAATTTTTAATTTTTTTCTTGCTTACTCATTTGTTAATGTTTTTGAATATTTCTTCCACGGGATAATTTGATAATTTTTATTGTTTTAGCAGTGATAGTAACAATAGTTTTTTTTTATTATTCTTTTGTTTAATCTTTTGTTAAAGTTTTGAGGATTTTTTCCCTCTTCCATATTTTCCCTTTCATCATTAACACAAAAATAAAATAAATAATAATAATAATAATAATAGTAATAATAATAATAATCTAATTATTTTTCTTGCTTACTTTTTTGTCCATGTTTTTAATAATTTTTTTCTATGCTTGCGTAACAAACTCAACTCACAATTTTATACATTTTATCTCCTAATCTATAACTTTTATTTACTTATATCAAATAAATTTATCGTTGTGAATTTAATTATGTTAAATTATATACGCAAGAATACCCGCGGCAACGCGCGGGGGAATATGCTAGTATATATATATATATAAATATTACTTTGTATGTATTTTTTTATTTTTGTGTAAAATGTTTTTGGAAATGCAACCCTACTCATCTAGTTATTAACTATAATTCCACGGCATGAGCGTATAAAAAAAGAAAATATATGCGCTTATTATTATATATATATATATATATATTAACATTGATATGGACATAAATAATTAAATAAATCGTTCACTTACTAATAAAAAAGCGTTAACAAGCCCGTACGTCGCAAGGCTTAAATCCTCCTTGCCTTACGTTACTGTCTCTCACTGCACTCTCTCTCTCTATCTAGAAGGAAAAAATAAAATAAAATTTAGAGTTGAGCAAGAGAATCCATCCGTTTTTGAAAAAAAAAACAAATTACGATAAAAAAATCGATTAGATTCGATTTGGCTGATCGAATCTGCACCATCAGATCCCACCGTCGCCGGCGATCGCCATGTCCTCAGCAACCACCGCTCGATCCCTTCCTCTCCTCGCACTCATTTCCCTCCTTCTCTCTCTCGCACTAGCCTTCGACGCAGATCACAGGGTAAACGGAAGATTTGATAACTCAAACGCTATTTGTTTTGTTTTGTTTTGTTTCGTCTTGACTCAGGTGTGCTCACCTGAGTCAGTCATATCTCGCAGATCTCGGTATTTAGGTTTTACATGTGTCGTTCCCCATTTTGACTCAGATCTGTTAATTTTGGCGTCGTTTTCGTGTAAAAGATGCTTAGATTATTGAATTATTGAAAAATTGGATCTGATTATGACCTGATCTTTTTGGGATTATATTTTAGGGAATTATTTACTGGATTTTCATTAGGAAACAATCTTTTTTAACTTATTTAGACTTGATACCTAAAACCATTAACTTAACAATGGATTCAAATTGTTAGGTTAATTAATGTATGTGGATCGAGTTTTGATTTCGCAAATGACAGTTTATGCATTACATTGTGAAAGGTGCTTTGTGCGTGCTATGTTTGTTGGTGAGATTTGATGTGCAAATTTGCTTTGGGTTCAATGTGTTATGTTTTAATGGATGAGATGAACGAGCTTAGGAGCCATCGAGTTTGGATTTATTGATGAAAGATTTTGGGAACAAATGTTAGCTGTAGTGGACTTGAGACTTAGTATGCTGAAGTGGTTTGCATCTTTTGTTTGCTTTAAAGCTTTTATTTATATATGTTTGCGGGGATTGAGAATAATTGACTATGCATGAGTTTGGATGATGAGAGAATACTAGAAAGAGTTACCGGCCATTTAGAGTGGGAGACACATTCCATTTTCTGTAGTAAACTGACATTTCTTCTCTTAATCTTTTAATAATAAGATGTGATTTCTGACTTGGTGTGAGCTAACGTGGCTCAATCTTTTCTCATAAGATCCAAGGTCAAAATGATAGTCCTGATGGTTTTTTTTTTTAAATGAAATGTTTTCTTTAATCAATCACTTACTATGCTTTTAATTTACTACCCAATTGCAATTTCGTTTTTTGAATTGTGTATACAGTATGGACAAGAGGAACCGGTGAAACTTTGGGTGAATAAAGTGGGTCCTTATAACAATCCACAAGAGACATACAATTATTACAGCCTTCCATTTTGTCATCCATCTAGTGATGATGCTACACACAAATGGGGTGGGCTCGGTGAGGTCCTTGGTGGCAATGAGCTTATTGATAGCCAGGTTGACATGAAGTTTGGAAGTACGTAAATTCTTTTCTTGCACATTAACTTGTCTTGGTGGAATGTGTCCAGAAATTTTTTGTTGCCTTTATTTTGACACCTATTTCCCCTCATATTTTTGTTTTAACAGAGAATGTGGACAAAGCTGTCATTTGTCACCTTGAACTTGATGAAGCAAAGGTCAAACAATTCAAGGATGCAATTGAGAACAATTATTGGTTTGAATTCTTTGTGGGTACGTTCTGAGCTGTATTCTCAGATGTGTTCCTTATGTCGGTGAAAGCATTGGGTGTATATGTTTATTCTATATCACTGTTTTCAGGCTTCTGTTAATTTAATGCTCACAATTCTTGTACTCTCTGTACATCCTTCCCTTCGCATCCCTCTAAAAATTCAAGGATGCAATTGAGAACAATTATTATTATTTTGAGTTTTATGTCATCTTTTGAATTATATCATTGGACTAAGTTGCCTCTGTATGTTGGAATGCTCACTGTTTACTTTTCTGACCTCTTTTCTCATGGTTCATGATCTTTGGGTTTCTGATTGCAAGTTCAGATGATCTGCCATTATGGGGTATGTACTCGCAGGACTTGTACCGTTGTAATTTTCTCTCAATGTGACTGGATAATTTATTCTTGGTATTTATCCTTATTTATAATTTAGGGTTTGTTGGTGAATTGCATCCTGATAAGAATGGTGAAAATGGAAAGCATGTGCTTTACACGCACAAGAGCATTACTATCCAATATAATAAAGATCAGGTTTATGGATCCTGAACTTCCATATGACTTTCTAGTAATGGCGTCTTTATTTTTTATCAATGTTAAAGCATCTTTGTTTGCAGATTATTCACGTCAATCTTACACAAGAAAATGTAAAGCCACTTGAATCTGGGAGAATTTTGGACTTGACATACTCTGTCAAATGGACTTTGACTAATGTCAGTTTTGCACGTCGCTTTGATGTTTATTTGGACTACCCCTTCTTTGAGCATCAGGTAAAAAGTAATGTTGGTTCAGTTCTGTGCTTCTCATTGCTTGCTATTCTTGATTTACAACGTATCATTAGTTCTACAAAAGCATTTCAATTATTTTTGGATCATTGATTGTTTAATTGTAATTTGTTTAACTTTTACTTATTTTGCTGCGAATGCATGTGAAAGTGCAGATCCATTGGTTTTCCATCTTCAATTCATTCATGATGGTTATCTTTCTCACCGGTTTAGTGTCAATGATTTTGATGCGGACCCTTAGAAATGACTATGCAAAATATGCTCGGGAAGATGATGACCTGGTGGAGTCTCTGGTAATGCTTCTCTCTATTATAATTTCATGGGTATTATTAGTGTTAGCATTTATTTGATGGGTTTACTGAGGATAATTTTTTATCTTTGACTTTTTTTTAAAAGACTAAATTCTAGTAGATTCTTCGTTGTCAGATTGCTGTTTTACTGTACATCGATATATTTTTTCATCATGTATGTAACTGCAATAGAACTGTAACTTGTGAAATTGTGCTAATTATTCTGACATTTTTCTCAGGAAAGAGATGTTAGTGAGGAGACTGGTTGGAAACTTGTTCATGGAGATGTTTTCCGGCCAACTCGCAGTTTGGTTCTTCTCTCAGCTGTTGTTGGAACAGGTGCTCAGCTAGTGTTGCTTGTGCTTCTTGTCATCTTGATGGCAATTGTTGGAACGTTGTATGTCGGGTATGTTGAGATATTACTCTGAAACAAATGGATCAACCTTTGTCAACTTAGATAGTCTCTGTTATCTTATACAAATTATCATATTTATATGTTTTACACCTATCATTGGTAGTTAAATAGCAAGCAGGTAAATTTGATATTTGACCTTACAATCTATCGTGGTTATTATCTCTTTGGATTATACTGCTGGGATTCATACTGGTTGCAATTTCCTGGAAGTTCCCTTGAATTTCTCCTCTTGTTATACTCTGCACTGTCTTCTTTAACATGGTCTCCAATTAAGATTTGTATACAATTTGTCATGCAAGCTACATGTTAAAACAATTGCCAAAGATTTGTCGAGTTCAATTTTATTCTCCGCGTGGAATCAATATGCCCTCCTTTCATCTTCTTAGGATGTCTACAATCTGCAATTATGATGTACTTGTTATAACTTTTTTCTGTTTGATTCAAACAACTTTAATTCAAACAACATTAACATTTCACTTCCTCTTTTTCTCTCACTTACAAACCACCAAACCAAAACAAACAAAAATCTTCAAGGGGCATGCATCTCTTTGCACGTAATCTTTCCCCAACAATTCCATGTAGCGCATATGTACTCTTTTCCTCTACTTTTCTACTACCCCCTACTTGTTATCCCAAAACTATGATATTATCCTGGACTTAACTTTATCATCTGGGAGATCTTAGTGAAGGCGTAGTAGTGGAGATCTAGAATCCCTTTGACTGTGTTCTTGTCAATGATGGATTGAAAAATAGTGGTGCATGGATTTGTAAAAGATGTATCCATGGCCATAAATGATATTCTGCTGTCATCAGTTAACAACAAATTTAGTTTTATGTCTGTATCCATGGCTTTATGCTGGGATTGAGTTCAATGACTGGAATTAATGCCTCGTTAGCTAGCAACAAATTTAGTTTTATTGTTCTTTCTCATTTTTTCATTGTGGTGTATCTGTTACGGAAATTGAGAGGCATGCACTTGTGTTTTGAGCTTTTCAAATATAACTTCAATCTCCTTGGATAATGAATCATGCATATTGGTTTTGAATGAGTGCTTTCATCTCTATATGATTGTATCACAAATTTATGGTTACATTGAATTCGTTTGGATTTGGATGTGGTTGGCTGCTGAGAATGCTGTCCAAGGGAAAGGATATGCTGGACATTTGTGAAAGAACTTTTAATCTGAAGAGGGGTTTCGATCTGTCTTTTAACTGGATGATATTGTAACAATATCCTCCTAACTTTGGTCTTTGGTTGGAGATTGAATGTCTTGTACCTAGTTATGTCAACTGTAACCAGTGATTTTTTTTATATATATATATATATATATATATATATATATACATATTTATTTATTTATTTTTTTGGGGGGGAGGGTGGTTCTTTTTGGTATAATTTTTGCTTCCCTTCCAGTCATTGGTTGTATGGTAAAGTTTGGTGGTATTTATGTGTTGAAGGAGAGGAGCGATTGTCACGACATTCATAATATGTTATGCTCTCACATCATTCATTGCTGGTTATGTGAGCGGAGGGATGTACTCTCGCCATGGAGGTATGTATCTTCATCCATCACTCAGCTGATTTTTCTGTCTTCCTTAATCATTTGTTCATGGTTCTATTGTGGTTTCCAGGAAAAAACTGGATCAAGTCGATGATTCTCACTGCCTGTCTATTTCCATTTATGTGCTTTGGGATTGGGTTCATCCTGAACACAATTGCCATTTTCTACGGGTCTTTGGCAGCCATTCCCTTTGGCACTATTGTGGTAGTTTTTGTAATTTGGGGTTTTATTTCATTCCCTCTGGCTCTTCTTGGCACTGTTGTTGGAAGAAATTGGAGTGGTGCTCCAAACAATCCATGTCGCGTGAAAACCATTCCCCGTCCAATTCCTGAGAAGAAATGGTACCTCACACCATCTGTGGTTTCAATGATGGGTGGACTTTTGCCCTTTGGCAGCATATTCATTGAGATGTACTTTGTCTTCACATCCTTCTGGAACTACAAGGTGATTTTTTTTGTTGATTGGCACAAGTAAAAATATCCCAATCTCATGTATGATGATTTTTTTATCGATACCCTTAATTATCACATTGTGTTTATGCAGTGCAAATTTTTATCAGTTCTAATCTAAAAGTGTATGACAGTGGTTTGATACTCACCTGACTTCTAGCAAGTTTGATTCTAGAAAAACCTTGTTGTCTAAGGACTTATTGAGTTCTGTTTCATAATGGCATGGACATGCTCTTCTATGTCAGACCAGATCTTTTTAATCGGATGAAAAACTTAAAACAAAATTCTTTTCCTGCCCAGAAAAAGCATGCTGCAAATATATTATATACGAACTGTGCTGTTTTCAAATCTAATTTGAACTTAAAGTTTTCCCGGGTACCCTATTCTAGTTTATTATTGCCTTTCAACTGACTGGTAGGCCTGTTTAGATTGGTTGTCTATATTAAAATATTTCTGATGACTTAATTATTTTTTTGTCTTCATGGATGAGAACCGAAAAAACAAATGAATGATACAAATGAATGACTATGTTTCTCCATGACAGTTTACTAACCTTGCTCCTGCTGCTGGTGGACAGGTCTACTATGTATACGGGTTTATGCTGCTTGTTTTCTTGATTCTCATTATCGTAACAGTTTGTGTGACAATTGTGGGGACATATTTCTTGCTTAATGCCGAGAACTATCACTGGCAGTGGACTTCATTCTTCTCTGCTGCCTCAACAGCTGTCTATGTGTACTTGTACTCAATATATTACTACTATGTGAAGACTAAGATGTCGGGCTTCTTCCAGACAAGCTTCTATTTTGGATACACTTTGATGTTCTGTCTTGGATTAGGAATTCTCTGTGGTGAGTTTCGATATTTTTGTTGTTCTTACTATTCTGCACAATGCCCATAATCGCTATCACCTTGGTGTTGACTCATTTCATGCCCATTCTCATTAAATATTCCTTTCTTTCTACTAATGGGAAAACATATTATACTCGCTGGTAGTTTTGCCCTCTAGTAAATTGTGATGAGGCCCCTGATACTATTATTTGCTGGCTGATAGCAGATACCAGCAATTTTTGTTGTTTGTAATTGGTGCAATTTGCAACTGAATTGGCCATGAATCAGGGATCAAGATCAAGAATGCTGCCCTTATCGTACCCTTTTTACGGTTCTTTCTTTTAATGATTGATATGATTATTATTTTTCATGTGCAGGAGCTGTTGGTTACTTAGGCTCTAATTTGTTTGTGAGGAGGATCTACAAGAACATAAAATGCGACTAGAACTTCAGTAAGGAAATCTCGACCTCATCGTGCTTCCTCAGAGCTTGTTCTTATTGTCGAGACAACAATTTTTGAGATGAAGCCTCGGGTCATGTATGGGACTCAACAATGCACAGATATAACAGGGTTTTGGGATGGGGGATCTTTTCTTCTTTCCCTGGACAAAGGGAAGCCCTGAGATGTTTTTTTGGCTTTCTTCCCCGGCTGTAAGTGAAGGTCTTAATTTAGAATCAAGAGATTGTTTTTGTAATCTGTTAAGCTAGAAAAATATATCAAACACCTTTCATTTTGTTACACTCTTTCTCATGGAAGTAGGTGGACTATACAAAGGACTGCTGCCTATTTTCCCTCTTTTTTTTTCGTTGTTGAATTTGTTCTTATTATTTACTCATCTTGGGAAGAATCGCCGTGTTTAGGTTCTGGAAATGCATTGTGCTCTGCTTCAAAACTATTACCTAAAAAAAAGTCTAAAACGAGTGGGCATTCCGCGCTGCTTCAAAACTATTACCTAAACCCTAAAAGTTTATTTTTAATAGAAGAGGGATTGTTGGGTTCTGTTAGTGATCAAAGAAATATATTATTGATATCAATTTAGATTACAAAACAGATAAAAACTATCAAACATGAGGTTTGAAAAAACAAACAAATGAGTTTATGTTGATTTCTTTTAAGCTGTTTTTTGTGTTTTTTTTTATGCCAAGGATTGGTTTATCGACATTTATAAAGTGTGTGCTTTGGGCCTTTTTAACAATAATACAAACATTCGTTAAAAATCAGGTTTCAAGGTTAAAAATTGTTGAAGGCATTGATTATCCAGTCACTACTGTGAATCTAAAAGAGATCAAGCGATGACGAGATGTTTGATAAAAAAAATTCAAAAAAAATAAAAAATGGAGCATCTAATTATTATACATGGTTCAGTTCGGTTATTGTAGTATATGAGACAAATCATTATGAATTATAATAATATTGCTCAATTTTCGGTTCAGTTCAAGTTGGGTTGGGTCGTTCGGTTAGCCAATATTCTGATATTTACTTATGTTTTCAGAGTGAAAAAAGATGAAGCAACTGTAGATCAGTGGAAAAAAGCCAGTTTTCTAGGCAGGGGTCGAACCCTTACCAGCGTATCTTTTATGCATTTTTTTTTTTCTTATAATTTGTTTTTCATGTTTTGTTTGCTTTTTTGATTATTTTTTTTCACTTATGCTTTTTTTTTCATTTTTCTTTCTTTTGATTATTTTTATTTATTTATTTTTGACGTCAGATTAATTTTTTTTTGCTTATATTTTTTTTTTCATTTTTTGTTTGTTTTTTTCTTGTTAAAGTTATTGACTTTTTTTTTCTTTGATTGAATTTTTTTTCCCCCATTATTAACACAATAAAAATAATAATTTTAGTTTTTTTTCTTGCTTCCATTTTTTTTAATGTTTTTGATTTTTTGGTCGGAGTAATTTAATAACTTTATTGTTTTAACAGTAATAGTAATGATATTTTTAGATGCTAAGACTTCGATGTTCCTATTGTTATAATAAAATGTGTTGATATGTTTCATTATATCAAACCTTGCATGTATAGATGCTCTACTTTATTTGATTTTTTTCAATTTTTATTTGATTGAAATTGATAATATATTTGGTTTGTTTTCGACCCTTATACTTTTGATTTTTTTGATTTTAATTCATTTAATTTTTTATAGTTCTTAAATAGTTCCTATTTTTGTCCATGTTTATATATATGTATCTTTAGTTTTGGTTTTTAATTTTTATTATTTTCTCTTTTGTTGAGATAACATTTTTTTCAAAAATTTTGTTCTTAAATTTTAGTTTTTGTTTATGATCATTTGAAAACTGGTATTTCTTATTTGTTTTCCTTTGTTTTTTCTTTTGGTTTTTTTATTAGTTTATTTTTCTTCACGTCAAATGATTATTTTAGCTAATAATTGTTATTTTTATTCATTTTTATTTTGTTTGCTCTTTTGTTAAAGTTTGAGGGCTTTTTTATTATTTTATTGAATTTATTTTCCCATTATTCACGCAATAATAATAATAATAATTTTAGTTTTTTTTCTTGCTTTCTATTTTATTAATGTTTTTGAGTTTTTTTTTCTTAGAATAATTTAATTTTAGCAATAATAGTAATGATATTTTTAGATGTTAAGCCTTTAATGTTGCTGTTGTTATAGTAGGATGTGTTGATGTGTTTAATTATATCAAACCTTGCATGTATAGATGATATATTTTATTTTTGAATTAGCCAAATCTATTAATAATTCTATTCTCAATAATTATAAAAAATATATGTTCGGCCCGCAACGTACTGTGGGCAATTAACTAGTCTAAATTCTAAAAGCAATGGTTAAAAAAAAAGGCCTCACATAGGCTTTCAAGATCCAGCATAAATGGGTCAAGTCTGTCAACACTTTACTGTTGTTTTAATATAAAATGTTATATTTAGATTAATATTTTTTTATATATACTCTAAGTTGATAAATATGTTTTTTTAAGCATTGTTTTTTTAATTTTTTTTTTTAACAATAATTTTTTTTTTAACTTTTTGATAATATTTATAATATGTGTTGAAATGCAACATATTTTTATTTCTTTTTTATTTGAAAAGTCCATTTTATATTTAAAGTTAAAACATGTAGGAGAAATATTGTTTTTCCTTATCCATATGCATTGTGAGTTACCCATTTGCATTTTATGATATTATATTTTATCGGTCATCCAAATTTTATTTGGACCCATTAAATTGATTAATTTATTTTGAGTAAGGTCATACATGATGTAAATAAAAACCTGAGCTATATATGAAGTAGGGTGAGTACATTTGAATATTAAACTGCTTGATTGAATTTAATGATATTCCTATTTGCTTTTTACTTTTTACTTTTTAATATTTGTTTTTTAATAAATTGTTTGTCCGGTAGTGGAGTATGAGGTTGGTTAGTCTATGCTATTTTATATTGTTAACAATAGACATTTATTTTCTTGTATTTAATTAAATATATACATACTTTTTTTTTCTAGTTGTAATTGAGATTTTTAAATAAAAATTGTGTTAAAAACCCCCTATGTATTAGGTTTTTTTTTTTTGTAAAATAAAAATAAATAAATTCAACTCGCAACAAGTGCATGGGATCAAATAGATAGCTTGTTACCGAATGGGATTCAGCATGTGATGTGATTGAGATAAATTGCAGGTTAAATTACAAAAACAAACAAGAGTTAGGGCATCTCCAGCGGAGGAGCCATACCGAGAGCCAAAGCCAAATATTTAAAAATATAGCTTTTTTTGTCAATTTCTGCTCTCCAGCGAGAGAGCCATCCCAGGAGCCATTTTGCCTCTTCTTCTCGGCAAACATCCATTCCTACATATATTTATCCAGGAGCTATTTTGTTAAAAGAGCCGTTAAACTAGCCGTTATTGGCAGAATTTTAAGCATCAACAACCTACAAAATCACAGCAACAAATTCACAGCAAAATCACAGCAACAAATTCACACCAAAATCACAGCAAAATCACAGCAACAAATTCACAGAAAAATCACAGCATGTTACCAGGAAAAAGGAAAATTTCACAAGCCATATTCCATACCTGCTCAAAACAACACACACCCACAATGCAACACCAGTTCGAGCTGAAAAAACATTGCAGGCCCTACTACTATGCTACACATGCTGTTCTTTTTCTATCCTGCGTTTTTTCTCATTTACATAGATCAGCTGGATGTTCACATCCTAGGTTCTTTGTCTAACCCTGTATTTTGCCCCTGGAGAGTGCAGAGGGAGGGTGGCTGGATGGTGGCTGGAGAGTGCAGAGGGAGAGGGAGGGCGACGCTGTTAGAGCAAAATGAATTTAGGGTTTGGAAAAAAATGGGGGGGGAGGAGGGACTAGTGGGGGGGTTTATATATTAGTATTATTAATTATAATAATAATAATAATAATAATAATAATAATAATAATAATATATAATTTGTAATTGATTTGGAAAAAAACGGGGAATTATGGAAAGAGGTTTTAATTTGTAATTGATTTGATTGAATTATTTGTAATGGAATTTTTTAATATTTTAAAATTTCAAATTTAAATTATTGTGGGGTTTTTTATTTTAAATTAATTTTTTAATTTAAATATAATTAAAAACTTAATAATTATATTGTTAGAGGGTTTTTTTAAAATAATTATTTAATTATATAACTTACTCCTATTAATTGTATAATTAAACTATATACAAAATAATATATAAAAAATGGCTCTTCAAAATGCCTTTTACCATTAAAGTGCACATCAACAAAAAAGCCACATATACACTATTCAAACATCCATTTTAAAGATTTGGCTCTCCAAAATGCCTACTCCCACTGGAGATGCTCTTACACGTATGCAATTCTGTCCAGCGTGGCTAGCTTATTTGAAAATGATTAAGTTGTTTTTTAAAATATTTTTTATTTAGAAATATATTAAATTAATATTTTTTTATATTTCAAAAACTATTTTTGATATTAGCATTCATTAAAATACCAAGAAAAATTAATTTAAAAAAAAACTATTTTAAAAAAAACTATTTTAAAAATACAATGCTAAACAAAATGAGATGTGAAGTTCATCAATTTAAAAATGATTAAGTTGTTTTTAAAATTATTTTTTATTGAAAAATATATTAAATTATTTTTATATCATGTTATTGCCCAATGTTGACAAATATAAAATATCAATTAATCATATCTAACTTTCTATTTAGAATAAGTACTAATATGAGAAATTAAGTGGAAATAATCTCTTTCCCAAAAAGCTAATTTTTAGTCTATATATTTTTTTTCAAAAGGATTAACATTGATTTAAGTTGGTTTTAAATGAATTTATCAATTCAATTGCATCTCAAATCTAAAATATGATTAATCCCAACTGGTTGCATATTGAAATATCACCTAATTATAAAAGATAAATTAAAATTGATTAATCTAGAGATATTAAATGATATCCTTTTATCATTTATTCTAATTTATATGATAATAATTGAGTGTTTTTTTTTATAAAAAAAATAGTATTTATATTCACCCAATTCAATTATATAAAATAAAGAATAGATGACATGAAGAAATGATCATTTAAAGTCATAGAAAAAAGACCTTATAACTAAACCCAAAACCTCTTTTCATCCCATTATTTCCCGTACTCAATTTTTCTTTTTAATTCTCCCATATCGATGATGTATTTATAATTAATTAAATAAAGTAGCGTACCCCGACAAAATTAAAAAAAACTAAAAACGACAATTTATAATAATCACATTTTAATTTGAGGTATTCAAGAAATGAGCCATAGCTTATTCGGTGTTTGTCTTTTAACACCATGAAATATGTCAGAAAGATAACGTAAGCCACAGAAGGTTGCCACGTGGCAGATAGGGTTCTGTTCCATGCCACTTCACCTCCGATTTATCATTCAAATTCCAGTGCCCTCCCCGACTGCCTGTAGACTCCCACATTTTGAGAGAGAGGAAGAGAGAGAGAGAGAGAGAGTCTTTTATCTGAAACCCTTGGTTGTAAGAGAGAGAAAACTGAAGAAGAATGGCAACCACAGCAGCCGGCCTCAGTACCAGCGCCATGGTTAGCAGCTCGTTTGCTAGCCGAAAGCCAGCAAGAAGCCTGCGGGCTCTTCCCGGCGCGAGGGAGGCTCTTTTTGGCTTAAAAGCCAGCCGAGGGGGGCGTGTTAAAGCAATGGCATCACACAAGGTGAAGCTCATCACTCCCGACGGCGAGAAGGAGTTTGATTGCCCCACCAACGTCTACGTCCTTGACCATGCCGAGGAGGCATGTGGAATGGACCTCCCGTACTCATGCAGGGCCGGCGCGTGCTCTTCATGTGCCGGCAAAGTGGTGCAGGGGACTGTGGATCAGTCTGATGGCAGCTTCCTCGATGAAGATCAGATAGCGCAAGGCTGGGTTCTCACTTGCGTTGCTTATCCCTACGTCTGATGTTGTCATTGAGACACACAAGGAGGAAGAGTTTAGTAATTCTTAATCGTAACTTAGATCTCTTTTTTGTTTGTCGTGTGTTCGAGGGAGGTATTTCATAATTTGCTAATCTTTCTTGTTATTGAGCATGCAATTGGATTTTTCCTAGTTTTTCTTTCTCGACTTAATTAAAAACCATGTTTGGAATTGATTTTTGAAGTACCTTAATTATGGTTATGATCGAGGTCATTAACTTGACTAATTAGTGATCTTAGTTATAGGTTATTTATATTATATTAGTTTGTGTGCCTACACTATGTTCTTTGAACGTAACAAAAAAATATTTATAAACTTAACAAAAAATATTGATTATAAAAAATTATTTGATATTATTATCAAAACTTGATGTAGTGGATTAACTAATTTGAAACCTCATGTGTCTATTTCTATTTTAAAAATTTAGTTGTGTGGTTGTCTTGACCTAACTCAATCGAATTGATTGATTCAAAGACAACCATACTAATTTCTTAGAGAAAATATGATGACAAGATTTAGAAGAAAAAAAGATGAAATTGATAAGTAAAAAATCTCTTGGCTGAATTCTTGCCCAACTCATGTTTTAAATTAAAATTGTATATGAGTTCTCTTGATCTGATCCAAATAACTTGACTTGTCAAAAATTAACTCGAATGATTGTTAAAAAAAATCGAGGAAGAAATTAAGAAAACAAAAGGAAAAAATAGAAATAAAAACAACAAACAAACAACAAGGGAATTACCTTGATATGACCCAATTAGCTTGGTTGGTCTAAAGATAACTTGACCAACCTATTAAAAAATATTGAAGAATAAAATTGAGCAAAAAAAAACAATTAAATTAAAAGTCATATTCTTTTGATTTTGGTAGATAACATAGAAATTAAATGAAATTAATTTTATTTAAAAATTTTCAAGTAGAAATTGAAACTTGATATGGATGAATTGAAACAATTGTGAGATTTATGTTAAAGCTATTATAATGATGTAAATCATTGGAATTCGTGTGTAATCTATATTGCACATTAGATAATAACATTGAAATGTTGATGCACAATTAATACTTTATGATTTGAAATGTTGTTATATGTTAATTTGTTTTAATTAGTTCACAATATTATTTAACGAGTAATATATGATTGATTGGTTGGGAATATGATATTCGAGATTGAATGGAGCATGCCCGATGATGATTGGGTTATATAATATGATGTTGCGAGAAAGAAATTTAAAGATGAAAATCAAAATAATTTAAAAAACATTATTTTTTTTTAATTTAAAATAAAAAATTAAAATTTAAAATTTCGAAAACACAATTCCAAACAAGCTAATCGGAAAAGTTTGACGGAGTTTTTTTCTCTCTTTAAATCCCTTAGGTAAATGCACCATGAACATTTAATTATTATTTTTTTGTTATTATTTTTATAAAGATATTTCATGACTGATTTAAGACCAAGGAAAAATTAAGAAAAGAGAAGTACGAAGAATGAGGGGTTGAATTAAAAAGAAGAAAAAAGAAAGATTGATTATTCACTCAATAGAAAAAGGTAAAATATAAATAATAAGCTTCACAAAGAATCTTAGTTTATTTAATAGAAAAGGTAATTATAAAGCAGCTATTTCACTTAATAGAAAAACAAGTGGGGAATTTAGAGATAGTTGCATAAGTCAAGGGACCGAAATATAAAAATATATCAAGTTAAGTACCAAATAAAATCAAATAAATAATATAGGTACTAAATGAAGAGTTACCCAAAGTATAGGGACTGCATGTGTAATTATCCTGAGAACCAGCTACTCAGGTACAAGAGCGAGAGGGCGAGTGTCTTACAAAAAAAATAGAAAATTCCTAAACCCGCTCCAAAACCCTAGCATTCACGACTACGACATGGCGGTCCGCCTCCTCCACCTCCGTCGAACCCTAACTTTACTCTCTTCCACACTGCAACGCCCTCTCTCCACTCCTGTCCCAATCCCACCATCTTCCCCACAGTCCCCCACAATCATTTCCCGGTCGCAGGTTTTCACTGGAACGAGAGGGTCGATGATGTCGACGACGACGACAAGACCAGAGAAAAAGTACAAGCTATACGAGGACGGAGACGAAATCACCGAGGACACAATTCTGTTCCCAGGCTGCGATTACAATCATTGGCTCATCACCGTTGATTTCCCCAAAGAACCCAAGCCCTCTCCTGAAGAAATGGTCGCTACTTATGAACGAATTTGTGCCCAAGGACTCAACATCAGGTTATTATTTATTTATTTATTTATTTATTTTAGCTTGAAATCTATATATAACTAATGCTGTTGTGATGTTTCTGAAGTATTGAGGAGGCGAAAATGAAGATTTATGCTTGTAGCACAACTACTTATCAAGGGTTTCAGGCTTTGATGTCTGAACAGGAGTCAGAAAAGTTTAAAGGTCGGGTCTTGTCCGTCGGTTTGTCTCTGTTTTTAGGGTTCTTAGTTTGTGCATTATTATTGTCTGGAATGCTTGCTGACTTGTTATGTATGATGGTTTACACAGATGTTCCTGGGGTTGTTTTTGTACTACCGGATTCATATATTGATCCGGTGAACAAGGAATACGGAGGTCGGGCTTTTCTCCTTGTGATTAAAATTTGTCTGTTCTGCTCAGTAGTTAAATTGTATTTGGGTTTTTGTTTTACTTGTTTAAGCTAGTATTATTCCTTTACTAATGGTAGTTTGGTTATTGCACAAGCTAGTTAAAATTTAGAATGATATGGTTTGTTGGGATGGGGATTTAAACCGATGCAATGTGCTTTGCAGGAGACAAGTATGAAAATGGAGTGATTACTCCGAGACCACCCCCAGTTCATAGAGGGGGAGAAAGACGGTATGACCGGAATAGAAGTCCACCGAGATTTAACCAGCAAGGAGGTCCAATGCCAAATCATCAAGGGCCGCCACCCCAGTACAGTCAACAAGGGCATATGCAAGGAGGTGGTAGTAACTACGGGCCTCGACAAAATTACCCACCACAGCAAAATCATGGTCCTCCAATGCCAGGTGGAAGTATGCCAATGAACAACAGGGATCATTCCCCTGGAGGGAGGAACACTAACCAAGGACAGCAGGGGAGTCTTTATCCCCTGGGACAGCAAGGTTACAACCAAGGACAGCAGGGGAATCTTTATCCCCCGGGACAACAAGGTTACAACCAAGGACAGCAGGGGAATCTCTATCCCCCGGGACAGCAGGGTTACAACCAAGGACAGCAGGGGAATCATTATGCTCCAGATCAAAGGAGCTTCCTGCAAGGAGATCTGAGTAATCATGGATCTCCTGGTCCTAGAGATTATAGGGGAGGTGACAGGAATTATTCTCCCACCCGTGCTGGAAACTATGGGCAAGTCGGAAATACTGGCATTGGACAACATCAACTAGGTGATGGTCAGAGGTCTGCACAAATGGAGCAGAGGAGCATGCAGGGAGAGCAAGGGAACTACGCACCAACAGGGCAACCGGGGTGGTCAGACCAGGCAAGGCACCCCCCCATTAGAAACTTTGGGCAAGGTGGAAATACTGGCTATGGACAACGAAACCTAGGCGAAGGTCCGAGGTCCACACAAATGGAGCAGAGGAGCACGCAAGGAGAGCAAGGGAACTATGCACCAACAGGGAAACCAGGGTGGTCAGATAAAGTAAGGCACTCCCCCATTAAGTAATTAATTGGAACCTCATTTTAGTTATTAGATTATACCTGTTGGTTTGACACCAGAGATGGAGGAAGAATGGTGTACAGAGAGAGCCTTGCATACATGTATGACCTGAAGGTTTGTTTTCAGGTTGATAGATTAAAATGCCATCTTGTGTTCCTAGGTTAGCTGGTGACTGGTTACAAGTTAGATAACAGGAAAGTTTCATCAAGAGTCTTGTGATTGCTATTATGCAATTACCAATCGATCTCTCGTGTGAAACTGGATGCTTGAAAGTGAAGTGAAACACGAGGAGAAGAGGTTGAACACTATCAGTCCAAGTGAAAGTGATAAACTTTAAGAAAGAGCTCAACTCTTTTTTTCCACTTACCATGTCATCTTATTTCACTCATCCTTGATGGGTTTTGCAGGGAGGATACTGAGAAGACACTGATGGTTCTTTGAAGTGGAGGAGAGAATGGAAATCACTTTCGTCTTTCAATTTTCATTGTCACGAGTCAGCAATGAAATAAACTTTCGATGTCTGTTTTGGTAAATAGTCATGTGTTTGTTGTCGCCTATATGAGACTAAAGAAAGTAGGAATGCGGCGGTTTTCATGTTCTGTCGGACTGCGCCAACTGTTCTTGAGGTTGCCAGGTTATGCATGTCTTCATGCAATCTGTCGTCAACATTTTCCCACAATTTCAATGGAAACTGTCTGAATAGGAAAAGGTTCTTTTTTTTACGGGTGTATGGTCAGTAATTTCACCATACCATACGTCTAATTTCTACAAAGCAAGTATTCTGTAGTCTGCTAACTTTCTGAGCTACTAGGAAATAAAATGTCGATGCTACGGTAAGATTCTAGTAGAAAAAGATTTCGTAATTTAAAAAAATATAAATTGTTAGTAACATGGAAATCAAACAATTTAAAAATTCATAAAAGATATCTTATTGCATCTGGATGTTCACGAGAGATTTGGTTTTTAAATGAATCATATTAAGTTTATATATAGCAATTAAAAAAGTAATTGTTAATTTTACTGTAAAAGTTATAATATTATTGAAAACTGACATAATAAAAAATTATTAAATATTATATGAATAATCTGATTTTATTTTTTATTATATATATATATATATATATATATATTATGATGTTCACTTTCATAAATGTTATAATATTTTCTCGCAAAACTTTCCGACAACCACATAGCTCTCGTGTTAGGAAAAATCGAGTTACAGATTTTTAGATTTTAAGAAGTCAAATCTCAATTATTTTTATCTAAAAATATGAAAAAACTATCATATAAATTTCTAAAATCTCATAATTATTGAAAACTTTATATAGTTATTAATTTTAAGGATATATAGAATTAGTCGAAGTATATACAAGTTGATCCGAATACGTACATTAATAAAAAAAATCTCATCCTTAGCCACAAAATATATTTTTATTTGATAAAAAAAATAAAAATCTTACCACATAAAATTATTTTTGAGCCCTAATATACTTTATCAAACATCATTGGAGATAAAAACTACATTCATCGAGTTGTCTTCTTAAAGATGAATATAAACAATTAAAATCATAGTTATTAGTAACTAAAATTTGACCATCAAGAGCTTCTCTCTCTCTCGTTTTTCTAGAAATCTTCTCTCTTCTCTTGACTTCAAGGGACAAAAACATAAGAAATAACCTGACAGGCCATAACGTAAGGATCCCAAAGAAAGGGGACTCAATATGAAAAATGTGAAACTTGAGGAACTGAACTGGACATTTCAACATCATTTAAATAGTAAACGCATGGATTATTTTTTTGAAATTCCAACTTTGATTTTGATCCTCAATTTTAGGTTTAAAAACAAATTTTTTTTTTTTTAAAAAAAATGATCGATAGTTAATGTCAGAATTTTTAACAAAATATCAAAAACGTGAGAGTATGCAAATCAAAGCAGATAACAACCATTAAAACCACGTCTCGATAGAATCTGTAAGGAAATAATTGGAAATAAATAAAGTTTAGTGACTAAAATGAAGAAAAAAAATCAAGGATCAAGAAAGAAAAGGTCTACACTATGGTTATGATCGAGGTCATTAACTTGACTAATTAGTGATCTTAGTTATAGGTTATTTATATTATATTAGTTTGTGTGCCTACACTATGTTCTTTGAACGTAACAAAAAAATATTTATAAACTTAACAAAAAATATTGATTATAAAAAATTATTTGATATTATTATCAAAACTTGATGTAGTGGATTAACTAATTTGAAACCTCATGTGTCTATTTCTATTTTAAAAATTTAGTTGTGTGGTTGTCTTGACCTAACTCAATCGAATTGATTGATTCAAAGACAACCATACTAATTTCTTAGAAATATGATGACAAGATTTAGAAGAAAAAAAGATGAAATTGATAAGTAAAAATCTCTTGGCTGAATTCTTGCCCAACTCATGTTTTAAATTAAATTGTACATGAGTTCTCTTGATCTGATCCAAATAACTTGACTTGTCAAAAATTAACTCGAATGATTGTTAAAAAAAAATCGAGGAAGAAATTAAGAAAACAAAAGGAAAAAATAGAAATAAAAACAACGAGGGAATTACCTTGATATGACCCAGTTAGCTTGGTTGGTCTAAAGATAACCTGACCAACCTATTAAAAAATATTGAAGAATAAAATTGAGCCAAAAAAAACAATTAAATTAAAAGTCATATTCTTGTAGGTAAGTTGTTTCCTTGTGATTTTGGTAGATAGCATAGAAATTAAATGAAATAATTTTAAAAAATTTTCAAGTAGAAATTGAAACTTGATACGGATGAATCGAAACAATTGCGAGATTTATGTTAAAGTTATTATAATGATGTAAATCATTGGAATACATGTGTAATCTATATTGCACATTAGATAATAACATTGAAATGTTGATGCACAATTAATACTTTATGATTTGAAATGTTGTTATATGTTAATTTGTTTTAATTAGTTCACAATATTATTTAACGAGTAATATATGATTGATTGGTTGGGAACATGATATTCGAGATTGAATGGAGCATGCCCGATGATGATTGGGTTATAAATATGATGTTGCGAGAAAGAAATTTAAAGATGAAAATCAAAATAATTTAAAAAACATTATTTTTTTTTAATTTAAAATAAAAAATTAAAATTTAAAATTTCGAAAACACAATTCCAAACAAGCTAATCGGAAAAGTTTGACGGAGTTTTTTTCTCTCTTTAAATCCCTTAGGTAAATGCACCATGAACATTTAATTATTATTTTTTTGTTATTATTTTTATAGAGATATTTCATGACTGATTTAAGACCAAGGAAAAATTAAGAAAAGAGAAGTACGAAGAATGAGGGGTTGAATTAAAAAGAAGAAAAAGAGAAGATTGATTATTCACTCAATAGAAAAAGGTAAAATATAAATAATAAGCTTCACAAAGAATCTTAGTTTATTTAATAGAAAAGGTAATTATAAAGCAGCTATTTCACTTAATAGAAAAACAAGTGGGGAATTTAGAGATAGTTGCATAAGTCAAGGGACCGAAATATAAAAATATATCAAGTTAAGTACCAAATAAAATCAAATAAATAATATAGGTACTAATTGAAGAGATACCCAAAGTATAGGGACTGCATGTGTAATTAATCCTGAGAACCAGCTACTCAGGTACAAGAGCGAGTGTCTTACAAAAAAGAATAGAAATTCCTAAACCCGCTCCAAAACCCTAGCATTCAGGACTACGACATGGCGCTCCGCCTCCTCCACCTCCGTCGAACCCTAACTTTACTCTCTTCCACACTGCAACGCCCTCTCTCCACTCCTGTCCCAATCCCACCATCTTCCCCACAGTCCCCCACAATCATTTCCCGGTCGCAGGTTTTCACGGGAACGAGAGGGTCGATGATGTCGACGACGACGACTAGACCAGAGAAAAAGTACAAGCTATACGAGGACGGAGACGAAATCACCGAGGACACAATTCTGTTCCCAGGCTGCGATTACAATCATTGGCTCATCACCGTTGATTTCCCCAAAGAACCCAAGCCCTCTCCTGAAGAAATGGTCGCTACTTATGAACGAATTTGTGCCCAAGGACTCAACATCAGGTTATTATTTATTTATTTATTTTTAGCTTGAAATCTATATATAACTAATGCTGTTGTGATGTTTCTGAAGTATTGAGGAGGCGAAGATGAAGATTTATGCTTGTAGCACAACTACTTATCAAGGGTTTCAGGCTTTGATGTCTGAGCAGGAGTCAGAAAAGTTTAAAGGTCGGGCCTTGTCCGTCGGTTTGTCTCTGTTTTTAGCGTTCTTAGTTTGTGCATTGTTATTGTCTGGAATGCTTGCTGACTTGTTATGTATGATGGTTTACACAGATGTTCCTGGGGTTGTTTTTGTACTACCGGATTCATATATTGATCCGGTGAACAAGGAATACGGAGGTTGGGCTTTTCTCCTTGTGATTAAAATTTGTTTGTTCTGCTCAGTAGTTAAATTGTATTTGGGTTTTTGTTTTACCTGTTTAAGCTGGTATTAGTCCTTTACTAATGGTAGTTGGTTATGATCGAGGTCATAACCATTTTATTTATATATATATAGAATATGATGTTCTCTTTCATAAATGTTATAATATTTTCTCGCAAAACTTTCCGACAACCACATAGCTCTCGTGTTAGAAAAAATCGAGTTACAAATTTTTAGACTTTAAAAAGTCAAATCTCAATTATTTATATCTAAAAATATGAAAAAACTATCATAGAAATCTCTAAAATCTCATGATTATTGAAAACTTATATAACTATTAATTTTAGAATATATAGAATTAGTCGAAGTATATATAAGCTGACCCGAATATGTACATTAATAAAAAAATCTCATCCTTTACCGTAAAATACATTTTTATTTGATAAAAAAATAATAATCTTACCGAATAAAATTATTTTTAAGCCCTAATATACTTTATCAAACATCATTGGAGATAAAAACTACATTCATCGAGTTGTCTTCTTAAAGATGAATATAAACAATTAAAATCATAGTTATTAGTAACTAAAATTTGACCATCAAGAGTTTCTCTCTCTTTTCTAGAAATCTTCTCTCTTCTCTGGACTTCAAGGGACAAAAACATAAGAAATAACCTGACAGGCCATAACGTAAGGATCCCAAAGAAAGGGGACTCGATATGAAAAATGTGAAACTTGAGGAGCTGAACTGGACATTTCAACCTCATTTAAATAGTAAACGCATGGATTTTTTTTTTGAAATTCCAACTTTGATTTTGATCCTCAATTTTAGTTTTAAAAACAATTTTTTTTTTATAAAAAAAATGATCGATAATTAATGTCAGAATTTTTAACAAAATATCAAAAACGTGAGAGTATGCAAATCAAATCAGATAACAACCATTAAAACCACGTCTCGATAGAATCTGTAAGGAAATAATTGGAAACAAATAAAGTTTAGTGATTAAAATGAAAAGAAAAATAAATCAAGGATCAAGAAAGAAAAGGTCTATTATTAACGTCTAAAGCGAAATGAGAAAGTAGCTATAGTAGATTAACGGTAAAATTGTCTAATCTTTTATTTATTTTATAATTATAATTATAATTTGTAATTATAAACATATTTGTATTTGAGTTCTAATAATTAAATAATATTGTTTTTAAATAACAAATAATATTACTATTCAATCGTTTATATCAGCAAGCATGAATGTCCAAAATTATATTCGAGAAAAAGCTAGAAAGGTTTGTGGGTATGGCCAAAACAAATCTAAGGAACAGCTAATAATAGTCATTCTCATAAAAACGTTCAAGATTCCCGCCATTTTCGCTGCCCTCCTCTCCTCCTCCTGCAAAGATGGTGGCTGGCACTGCTTCAGGCCATTGCACCACTTTTGTACCTTTCTCATTATCCTCCTCCATTCTCCGATCCGGCCCACATCTTCCTCCTTGCTTCTTCTCTCAAGGTAACCATGCATTGTTATTTAACCTCACCACTTTGATTCTTATCTTCTTAATCGTGAAACTATTTTTTCTTTCTTTTAACACACTAATTTGCAATAAAATGAATATATATATATATATATATGATCTAATGCTAATTAGGGTATCTCAACTAGTTTTCATGGAACGTGACTGTTTCTGGATTGGATTTTAAGCAGGACATTCATATCCGAACTCGATCTGGATTTTGTTTTTGACTGTTAGTTATGAGAGATTGATACACTCTTGGTTTATTCTTTTTTGTTTCACCTTGGGAAAGTTGATCCACAAACTTGAAAGATGAAAACAAGTTGGGACATGAATTATTAATTACTATGTTAGATTTGCATGATAAAGAGATTTTTTTTTGATATACTTTTAAGGAAAAACTAGATGTGTTTTAGATGATTTAAATTAATTATCAATTAGAATTAACAATGATATGGTGTGATTAATAAATATATAACACTTCTGCCATATGACAAATAAAACTATAGTGTTTTATATGAAATTTGAAAGATTAAGGATAATAAAATGAAAATAATTAAATTTATAATTTCTATGTGTTTTTGGATGTTTTTGATGCGCTAATGTTATTTTTTTAAAAATAATAATTTTGATATATTTGTTATTAAAAATTACGATACACTAAATGCAAGTATGTTTTTGTCCAGAAGAAATACCAATTTGGCATCAATGGACTTTGTGTAGTGGATTCTTACAGCGAGTCATCCATGGTATGTGAAGGGAGATTGAGTAATCTTTTGGTTACTCTAGCAGATTGATGTTTTGTTGTTTGGTTTCATGTTTCTTCTTCTGTCTTTAATGTCCTTATGTGCATGGCCTGGAATTAAGCAGATCAATGTCTTCATGTTTCTAGCAGATTGTGTTTTTGGTCTGAAATCTGATTCTTTGTGCTTCTCCTTTTCTTTCTTTCCTTCCCTGACAGGGGAAGATTCCTGGGGTCAACCTATGGAGACTGCAATCTCTGCATAATGCATCTGACGGGCTCAACTCAGAACACTGTGTATTCCATGTTTTCTGACTGCTTATGATGCTTGTTCCTTCTGCAAAGAAGTGAATTTCACAAGCTCTGTGATGTAGATGCAGGTTATATCTGCATGAAAAAAGGATTCGTAGCACAGGCTTGATTCATCTCTCGGGGGGCTGGCTATCTGCAATATAACTCTAGCATCTGATTGATTAAATTTGAGTATAGTTTTGGCAAATATAGGAGGGCCCTTGAGAATTTGGTGTTTGCAAAGTTGACGAGACAGGATGAGTACAGAAACCAATGTTCCTCGGAAGACTCAATCCACTGCAACTCTGTCCTCTAAAGAATCTGTTTTTTTGCATGGTGAATTGGACATATGGATCCTAGAAGCTAAATCTCTTCCAAATATGGATCTGGCTTCAGAAAATATGAGAAAATGTTTTACTATGTGTGGGTCGTACTCACCTCTTTGTGGGACACGGACCCATGACACATTCAGGCAAACATTCAATCATTACTAGCGATCCCTACGTGTCAGTCTGCCTTGCAGGGGCAACAGTAGCCCAGACTAGAGTGATTGCCAATTGCGAGAACCCTCTGTGGGATGAGCATTTCTGCGTCCCAGTTGCCCACCCTGTTGCAAAAGTAGAGTTTCATGTAAAGGACAATGATTTTCTTGGGGCACAGCTTATTGGAGTAGTGGAAATACCAGCTGAGAAAATCATCTCTGGAAATAGTATTAATGATTGGTTTCCCTATCATTTGCACTTCTGGAACTTGCCTGAAACCTTACCCCGAGCTACATTTTTCCATTCAATTCAAGCCAGTTGAAGACAATCCTCTGTATAAAGATGGTGTTGGTGATGGACCAGAATACAAAGGAGTGCCCAACACATACTTTCCACTCCGGAAAGGAGGGTCAGTGACACTTTACCAAGATGCTCATGTGCCTGATGCCGTGCTACCTAAAATTTCTCTCGATGATGGAAAAGTTTTTCAGCATAGTAGCTGCTGGGAAGACATATGCCATGCTATCCTAGAAGCTCACAACCTGATATATATTGTCGGGTGGTCAGTGTACCACCGAGTCAAGCTGGTGAGGGAGCCAACGAAGCCATTGCCTGCTGGAGGAGAGCTTACTCTTGGAGAGTTGTTGAAGTACAAGTCAGAAGAAGGGGTCCGAGTGGTTATGCTAATATGGGACGATAAAACTTCACATGACACATTCTGTCTGAAAATGGCAAGTAATTCCACAACCTTAATAAACATGGCAGAGATTTCATGTTAAGAATCTATTAGTTGTTTTTTTCATGCAGCTTGACAGCATAGTTATTAAATCTGACTCAACGAGTCATCTCAGTAACTTGTTGATCAAGAACATGCCATCGATTTGATCATTAAGTTGGTCTAACCCAAATGACTCGGGCAGATCAACCAGCAACTTAGTTGATCCCGAGTAAGACTCAGACTGGGTCAACTTCAAGATTTGTTTTACTGTTGAAACCTTTTTTTTTTTTCAACCAGTAGTTGATTATTATGATTAGAAGACTATTATCAAGTTCCGAAATCATACTTTGGACAGGCATAAATTTTTCCCACGTGCACATATTATATATACATCCATTTTAACAATATTATGCGTGTTTAAATCCAGGATGGTGTCATGCAAACTCATGATGAAGAAACCAAGAAATTTTTCAAACATTCTAGTGTCCATTGCGTGCTTGCACCTCGTTATGCAAGCAATAAACTTAGCGTTTTTAAGCAGCAGGTGTGACCAATTCCATATCTTATTTGCCCTGTCTGTGCTGGGCCTATGATTCTGTTCTCTGACATGACTAATCATTCTAGTCCAGGTTGTGGGAACTCTTTTTAGCCACCATCAGAAATGTGTGATTCTTGATACTCAATCTTCTGGGAACAACAGAAAAATTACTTCTTTCATTGGTGGCTTGGATTTATGTGATGGCAGATATGACACTCCTGAGCATAGGCTCTTCCGCGATCTTGACACAGTTTTTGAAAATGATTTTCACAATCCTACATTTCCTGTAAGTTTTTGCTATACTTTGTCCAGAAATATTTGCATGGAAGAGATCTTTGTTCATAATGCATCTCAGCTTCGTTTTTGGGCACGATATCATCGGTTCATTTTATAAGATTTTTCATTTGAAAATGGGATTGGCCTACAGGATTTTCATTTGTACCACCATCCTGTTGGATGGTTTTTGCTCAGCTCTCTACTTAATAAAACAGAAGAGATGCTTAAAGGGTATCCTTAGTATAAACCTTATGGTTCATTTGCACAAAGAAACCAAAATTTTTGTAAGAGGTAAAATTATGGAATTCACAGGGGAGAACTGGTTTAATGCTTTAATTTCCATTGTGAGTGTACTCTGTGTACGATATATACATATCTTGTTCAACGCTATTTCTGAATTTCATGATTTATGTCTCGAAAGTGTGTGAATTTAGGGATTTTTTTTTTGTCTTCAGAACAATAAATGTACCCTCATAACCAAAAACCAACCTCGTATTCCTAGATAACTTTTTGAGGTTTTGTGTATAACTCAAGTGATGAGATGAAATAGTGAAGGAATTATCTATTCCTGTTCAAATAATGATAGTTTTTCTCTGTTATGTTTAGTCTAATACCAAAAACCCAAGGCAACCATGGCATGACTTGCATTGCAAAATTGAGGGTCCAGCTGCTTATGATATATTGACAAATTTTGAGCAAAGGTGGAAAAAAGCCACAAAATGGCGCAGGATAAAAAAGGTGACTCGTTGGCATGATGATGCCTTGATGAAGCTAGAACGGATTTCATGGATACTCACTCCATCTTCAAGTCCTGATGGTGATAAAATTGTGCATGTCACTGACGAAGGAGATCCTGAGAATTGGCACGTGCAGGTCTGCATTAGCTGTTTTTTTATAAAGATAATTTGCATGCGTGAGCCCTTTTATTGGAGCCAACGAAAACTATAATTATCGCTCTCTTTTATAGGTATTCCGATCTATAGATTCAGGATCTGTGAAGGGATTTCCAAAGTCTACTCAAGAAGCTGTGGCTCAGGTTAGAACTAGCTTTATGATTAGCCTGCTAATAAATACCAGAGTTAACCCGTCTCTTGATGAGGGTATACCAGATTTGTATTAACTAGGTTTATATGAAAACACTCTAGACCCACCCTTTTTCTATAACCTTTCTCCTTTTTTGCAGAATCTTGTGTGTGGAAAGAATTTGAAAGTAGATAAGAGCATTCATACAGCATATGTAAAGGCAATAAGATCAGCACAGCACTTCATATACATAGAGAATCAATATTTCCTTGGATCTTCCTATTATTGGCCATCATACAAAAATGCAGGTATAAAATGGATGAGGTTGATTTCCTTTCCTAGCTAAATGTGATGAAATTTATTGATTGCTGCTTCAATAGACAATTAGACACCAAGGTGGCGTTTCCTTAGTGTTCAAGGACAGAAAAAATAGATATAGAGTGGGACAAAAATGTTAGAGAATAGTATAAATCATATTTTGGGGCCTTACCTAAAAGATTAAGCTTTTAATTGAGATGGTTTTTTGACATGGTATCAGAGACTTGTTGACCTAACAGTCACGAGTTCGAATCTCATCATCCCCATTTTATTTGATAAAAATCAAGAACAAGGTAGTGGGAGCCCTTGCAAGTTTCAAGTTCAAAGAGCTTTCCTTGAGAGGGTGTGTTAGAGAATAATATAAATCATATTTTAAAGGTCTCATTTAAGAGCTTTAAATTTTTAGGTGAGCTGTGTGATTCGAGAGGGATGAACACAAAGACATAATATAAAGATATCTCTAGGACAATTTTAAAATGAATTTCTATCGTTTTAAAATAGAAAGACCTGTCCTCTTTGTTATCGAATGCTATCTAATATTTAAATAAAAACATCTCAGGGAAGAGTGTTTTAGTTTCTATATTATTGTTATGCTATCTAATATTTAAATAAAAACATCTCAGGGAAGAGTGTTTTAGTTTCCATATTATTGTTTGGTTGGATATATGACAAGGAAAGTTCTCTTTTAACTTCATCCTCTATGACAGGAGCTGATAACTTAGTCCCCATGGAACTAGCACTGAAAATTGCTGGCAAAATCAGAGCAAATGAGCGGTTTTCAGTGTATATAGTAATACCAATGTGGCCAGAGGGTGTTCCAACCAGTGCTCCTGTGCAGGAAATTTTGTATTGGCAGGTTAGATTAGTTTTGATTTTGTGCAATAACTATCTTTTACATGGCAAACAGTACTTTCTGTGCTCATAAAAAACCATCTGTTTCTGCAAATCACAAGGCTTTGTTCTCTGGCTTCATATCATTTGTGCATGGTTAAGTTAGGTTTGCTGATCACTCCTTTACGATCTCACGCAAGACTCCACGTTTACCTTAATTTTGCTCGTGGGCGAGCTATGTATCATTTCGGTGATGGTGTGGTTTGGTTTCTTAACAAGGCCGTCAAGCACATGTTTAATTAGGAGCTAGAATCTCTACGAATCATCCCCATCAATGGTAATAGTACAAAAGTAAACTGGGAAAAGAAGAGGTTAAATCCAACTTTATTTTTCTGTGCTGTGATGTATTATCTGTCGAAAAAAAACGTCTGAATGACATGTTTGCATATCTATGCACCTTGAGTTGTGATTTCTGAAGCTAAATGATGATTGAATGACTGCAGGGACAAACAATGGCCATGATGTACAGGATTATTGCGAACGAACTTGAAAAAGCAGGGCTCGCCCATAAGTACCATCCACAAGATTATTTGAACTTTTATTGCCTCGGTAAACGTGAAAATTCTCCACACAATTCTTCCGAGATGAATCAGCAAACTGAAAATCGTTCACTGGTATGGCATATATTCGAAGAATTATATAAAAATTTGTTGTTTGTGTTAATGTACAATCAATGTTGAAGCCATTCTTACATTGTGAAGGAAAGTGTTAAGTAATCAAGGTGATGAACTGATCGAACTAGTCATTCTTACATGTTATTATCAAACGTTACGTGACAAGGAGGAGGCGTTCCTCTTGATTTTCTTTACAGGCAGCAGCTCAAAAGTTTCGGAGATTTATGATATATGTACATGCAAAAGGAATGATTGTCGATGATGAATACGTAATCATGGGATCGGCAAACATTAACCAGAGATCCTTGGATGGTTCAAGGGACACAGAAATCGCCATGGGGGCTTACCAACCGACACACACATGGGCCAGTAAAAATTCTCATCCACATGGACAGGTTTGAAACTCCAGCTCTTCTTTTTATGTATATAATGCCACTTGAAATTAATATAAATCCAACCTTACTTTATGATCCAAGTATATAATTTACTGTTCCATGAATGAATAGAGTCCCAATGTACAGAAATCAGTCTTGATTGATGAGAATACCGACAAATTGAGAGCATATTACTGCTGTCAAAAACAGAATCTATGATTATGGAGCTCCTCAGTGAAGGTGTAACTTTTGAGTTAAATCTTCTATTAGCATTGACTCAGTGAAGGTGTAGCAACCATGTATAATCTTAATACGCACTTGCCAAATCTTGCTTTGGATCCATCATGATCATGTCTCGATTGGTACAGAATAAAATAAATCATATTCTGGAGCCTTACCTAATAGTTTAAGTTCTTAGGTGAAATGGTTCCTTGACATGGTATCATTGACCCAACGGTCACGAGCTCGAATCTCACCATCTCCATTCAATCTAATAAAAACCAAGCACAAAGTAGTGTGAGTCTGTGCAAGTTTCAAGTCCAAAGTCTTACCTAATAGTTTAAGCTTTTAAATGAGATGATTTCTTGACATCGATCCAGTGTCATTGAAAAAGGGCATGGTTAGCATTACAATTGCCAATGCTGCATTTCTTATCCTCATAATTGATTGCTTGAATATTCAGGTTTATGGTTACCGAATGTCTCTCTGGGCAGAGCACTTAGGCATCCTCGAGAAAGCTTTCGACGAGCCACAGAAGCTCGAGTGCATGAAACTTGTCAACAGGACTTCCAGGAAGAACTGGAAAGCATACGTGTCCGAGGAGAGCAAGGAAATGAGGGGGAACCTGATGCAGTATCCGATCCAAGTGAGCAGAAGTGGAAAAGTGAGTGCCATACACGGCCATGAAACATTTCCTGATGTCGGTGGAAAAGTTCTCGGAGCATCCACCAACCTTCCTGATGTTCTAACCACATAG
The DNA here is from genome assembly GCA_029228605.1 of Salix koriyanagi. Classification (NCBI taxonomy): domain Eukaryota; kingdom Viridiplantae; phylum Streptophyta; class Magnoliopsida; order Malpighiales; family Salicaceae; genus Salix; species Salix koriyanagi. The sequence continues at coordinate 13,387,941 of CM055329.1, forward strand.
ATCCAGTTTGAATTGCCAAGTTTACGCAGATGATGCAGAAACGGTTCTGATTTATGGGAACAAATACATTCTTAAATACATCAGAATACATCTATCACTTGAAAGTGCTGCAATCTGCAGAGAAAAATTAAGGTTGTCTTTCTCTTGATGGAGCATGCCAATGACAGAGCAAAGACTTCATTTATGAAATATTCGCGTGCGCTGTCTTGTTTTTTTATTACATTTTCATGAATCTCCGATCCTCGGTTTTTCAAAGTATTATAAATATTGAGTTTTTCAGGCTAGGAGCTGAACGGGACCGCATAGCGCAGTGGATTAGCGCGTCTGACTTCGGATCAGAAGGTCGTGGGTTCGACTCCCACTGTGGTCGTCTTTTTATATATTAATTTGCAATGGATTATTTATAAACTTTTAAAGCTTGATATAGATTTATTAATTTTTAATATAATAGAAAAATCATATGATAAACTGTAGTTTAAAAATATATATTATATATATTTAAGTAAGATGTAAAATAAAAAAAAACAATAATCAAGAAACCAGCTTTCTACTATCTTTCAAGCTGTTTTTATGATGGTATAAGAGTTCAACTATATATTATTTGATTTCTTATTATTTTTAATAAAATTAAATGATACAGTAATATTTTAAAAATATATATCTAAATTAAATATCAATTGATAAAATATATTATATAGTTCCTTTTAACTTTGGATAAAAAATTTATACACTCAAATTTCAACCAATAAAAATTGAAACCAAGTTAGAAAACAATTATACAAAATATATTTAACATTTTTTTGGGTATGATGGAATTCATTAATATTTTTATTTAAATACATGAAATTATTATGCTAGATAAAACTTATTAATCATCTAAGATCATGAATCAAACAAAACTTACACATACCTTTGAATTTATCCTTATCATTTTATAATCGATACATTATTAATTATTAAGTAAATATAATTGTACTATTAAATATATATATATATTTTTTATCATGCAAATGTTTAAATGTGAAGAAACTCACATTCTAAATGTCATGAAATCATTTGAAATAATTTAATTTATTTTATTAATTCATTTGTAAGAAAGATAGATTAAAAAAAAATTTAAAATATAAAGACAAATTAGAAACGTTTAAAATTATAAAGAATGATAAAAAAGAAGAAGATAGATTCTTATAATTCTTTTTAAATGTTTTTTATCTTGTATATCAAAATTATTTTAAAATATATATATATTTTTAAATTAATTTCTCAAGAAAACTTTTAGAATACGTTCTGTAGAATATAAGGACCAATAGAGTCGACACTCGACAGTGGCTCATTTGGGACTCCAAAATCCCAGCAAGGCAAAACAAGCTCTCTACAGAAAAACTCGAGCAGAGCAGGAAAACAATAGAGCTGATAAGATTAAATGGTAATTAATCTCTAATTTCCTCTCTGTTTTATGATTATAAGTTAAATACTATGATTTGATTTAGGGTTTATGGCGGGGTGCAGTTGTTTTTTTCGTATTTCAAGGATTTGGTAGGGAAAGAAGTGACGGTAGAGCTGAAGAATGATTTGGCTTTAAGAGGGACTCTTCACTCTGTGGATCAGTACCTCAACATCAAGCTCGAAAACACTCGCGTTGTCGATCAAGACAAGTATCCTCACATGGTACTTTACTCTCTTTCTTCCTCCAATTCTTTTCAAACCCTAAATCCATAGCTAGGTACTGGGGGGGCTTGATGTAAAATCAATAACCCTCATACAAGTACATATTTTACGTGATTTCAAGTAAACATATAGAATGTGTAATCATAGAAATTTAATGGTAGCCAGTTGACGAGATTTTCAAGAAATGCTTGATTTGATACGATTCAATAAGCACATAGAGTGTGTGTATTAGTGGAGGTTTTATGTTTGTTAGTTGACTCTATTTTCAAGAAACACATAGAAAGTACGTAATGTAGGTTTATACCTGATTCGATGTAGATTCAAGAACTGCGTAGAATGTGTAGTAATTGAGGTTTTATGGCTGTTTTAAAGATTCATATAGAAACACATGTTGTAGTTTTATACTTGATTTTGATGTAATTTCGAGAACTACGTACAATGTGTGCATTATTGATAATGGAAGTTGGTAAGTGGGTGGCCTGAGCTGTGGTTATCTCAAATTCATTTGCTGAAAAAAATTTGTTTTGTCACTTCCATGTGGTTATTTAATGGTGGTTATCGTGATGAATCAGGTTTTATGATTGTTTTGTCCCCCTTTTTGGTGTTGACAAGGGATTTATTTAAATTAAAAGGGAGTAATGGTGAAGCATCAATAATTTGTTTAAATTAAAAAAATTTGTTTTGTATAACTTTGATGCTGTCATGACTTTTCATTATGTTTATTCCCTTGAACATGGTGAGACTGTTTTTGGTAAAAAAGAAAAAAAAACAGCTATGTTATTGAAGAGTTAGAATGGTTGAGTAAGGCTATGAGCTACTCAATATCATTGGACCCGTGTGTTGTGCGTGCAAAACAGTTGAAACCTCAGGGTGACCTAGGATTTGTTCTTTGGAGACCATTCTGATGCCCAACTTAGCAAGCTTGTTGTTGAGAAATAGCTTGTGATACATTTTAAAGCAAAATGAGTGTGTGCATACCCCAAGTTATGCATCAAAACCCTCTCTTTATAGAGATTTAACTTGCTCATATAAAGTTGGATAATGAGTAGATATACAGTTTGTAGATTATATGTGAAGTTAGATTATAGATTGCATTATCACAATCCTTCATTGACTCAACTTCGTATTCTTCTAGAAGATCATAATTCTGTTAGTTTACATATACCATCAAGTAACCATTTACTAGAGTTTTGGGAATTTGTTTTCAAGGATGATGGATGATATGAAAGTAGGTAGATTTTAATCTGCAAAGGGAGGGTGATGTCATTATCTGCTTCCTAGCTTTCTATAAGATTAAAAAAACCATATGTATCTGTGCTTGCTACCTTCAATGAGTTTGTATTCTGCTGTTGTGATTTTCGTTTTCTTATGAATAGAAGAGAGTTGCTTCGTTCTCTTTCCTTTCTCTCATTTTCTTCCATTTCAAAAAGGTCACGAAGAGTTTGGTTTTGGTATTTGGATATCATTTCTGTCAATCTGGCCAATGATTTATAGTTTTGCTATAAAAACATGAAAACTAATGTCTGCAAATATAAAATTTTTAAATAGGGATCACAAAAAATATTTATTTGTTTCTCCTATGAGATACGAGCCAATCATACAACACAAGCATTTGAGGGTTGACTAGTCCTCTATATTTATGCATGTTGCATTTGAAGGGTGTGTGCTATTCGTTGTATAAATGCATGAAGATGTGTGTCATTTAGGTGTTGACATACACACAAACACACCCGAAGAATGTTTCGAGGACTAAGATTGTGTTGAACCCAAGTTATTGATGTTATGCTGTGAAAAATTTCCCTGAGTTTATTTTCTCTGTTTTGTGTTTGCTTCGAGTTCCGATGTCTGTATTGCCTTTACATTTACCATTTGACAGTCCTTTTTGTTTTTGGGATTTTCCATATGATTGTGCTAGCTGGAGCTAATGATTTTGTGTTAAATTTCAGCTTTCTGTCAGGAACTGTTTCATTAGGGGATCAGTGGTGAGATATGTTCAACTTCCTCCAGAGGGTGTGGATGTTGATCTGCTTCATGATGCCACGAGAAGGGAAGCTCGGGGTGGCTGAAACTCATTTGAATAGACTTTCCAAGTACTTGCCTAGACATCTGATGTAATTGCTTTAGTTTGAACAAGCTTTCTTCTCATTCTGAACCTGGGATGGTTTGAATTGGTGACAAGCTTCATGAACATAGAAGTTAAGACTTCCTAGCAATCCAAAGAAAATGCTGTTGGGTTTTCGTATTGACAAATTTGATTGCTTGAAGAAGATAATTAATCTGCTGAACTTAGTATATCGATTAAAATGCACTTTCTTCCTATATGTATATGTTCGGCAGGTAGGTTGCTGTGTTTTTCGCTATTAGCACCTTGCAGAGTCGCGGCACTGCGGCCTCGGACAATCTGCTGATGTCATTAAATTGAGAGCCAGCTAGGTATGGGGTACAATTCCATACAAATGTTTATTCGTTTTAAATTTTAAAATGTTTCGTTAAAAAAATTGGAATCCAGAGAAATGTTATTGGATTGATTTTAGATAAAGGGACCAATGTTGTCTAAAACTCAAATTGGAATTACATGTCTAGTCTTACTAAAAATATATAGCATAAAAGCTTTTACTGTGATTAAAAACTTGTTTGTTTTGCATTTCAAAAATATATTTTTAAAATATATTTTTCTTTATTTCAAATTAATTTTTGCCTACATGCCATGCCGTACGTACAGCGAGAACAAGCTGGATGCAGGCAGCGAAAGATGTGATTGCATGTTTTTTGGCATACACACCAAAGCTGTAACCCGGAAGGAAGGAAGGAAGATTGCTTTGTCATATATTTGGAATTCTGGATGATAAATTAAATCTAACACCGTATAAAAAGGCTTTAATTAATTAATTAATTAATAGTAGATTCAAAATTAAGTCTCTCTCTCGATCCCATCTATATTATTCAAATTGAGATGCACATGAAAGGGTTTCTGTCTTGGTGAAGATGGTGATATTCTTCGATACGATGGACTTTTATACGCAAAATCTTATATTTCTTCAATATATATAGAGTTTAGCAAGCTCTTACGGAGACAGGGAGTACAAGGATACACGCTGCATGCATCCTCGAGAAAATCATTGCACGAACAAAATTATTTAAAAAAATAAAAAAGAAGAGAGATGAAGAGTAGGCTTGCATGAATATTACTCGTGATTCTAGATGCTCAGGGGATCGAAACGCACTCCTCTTTTCTTCAGCAATGAAGATGAGCAACCTTTGCAACATGGACAAGAATAAAATTGTACAAGTGATCTCGACTTCGAGTTAAATATGTATTTCTTGTAATAATCTGAAATAATCAAAGTTTTACTCATTTATCTGGATCAATAAAATATATTTTTCAAGAAATAAGATTTACTCGGCTATTAGTTATTCTAGATGCTCAGAGGGAATCGAAATGTACTCCTCTTTTCTTCTGCAATGAAGACGAGCAACCTTGTTTTTCACAAGTTGGGGTTTGAAAATATTTTTAATCTGGAAATGTTTTAAAATGATGATTTAAAAAAAAATTATTTTTGGTATTAGTAGATGAAAATTATCTAAAAACATCATTTTTTTTAATTTACAGTAAAAAATAAAAATAAAAATATATATTTTTATTTTTTTTAAAACGTTTTTGAAAATGCAATGATAAACACCTCATAATCTTGGGGATCAGAGACATGCTGGATTTTCTTGCCTGTTTGTGAGTGTAGTTGATGGTATTTTTGAAAGTGATTTTCGTTCAGAAATACATCAAAATAATTTTTTTATTTTTAAAAATTATTTTTAATATCAACATATTAAAATGATCTAAAAATACAAATTTTTTTTAATTTAAAATAATTTTTTTTTAAAAGGGCTTTCTAAGTTGGCTTCTTCACCACTTTATTATATAATTAATAATGTGCTCTCCCTCTCTTTCCCTTTCCCATCTCTTCACTTAACCCTAATTATCATATTCTATCAGCTACTTGCAAACCCTTTACGCGTAATTATCTCATCTCATTCTCATCTCTCATGTTTTATTAAGAAAATCCCTTCATCTTCACTCGATCCCGACCAAGCTACATGCTTCCTTCATGGATCCAGTTCATGCCCGAGAGCCAGCCATGCACCTCTTCATCATATCGTTTTGCCCGAAGCTGGTTCCTGGTCAACATTTAGCGCGTAGAGTTGACTTTTGTTAGTCTTTAACAAATAAAGAGACCCTAGAGACTGGGTTTTTCATGGATTTATTATTGAGTTTCAGCCTTGTAATTACTGTTTTTGAAATGTATTCTTTTTAATCAATGCGTTCAACTGATATATATTGTATTTTAAAAATATCCCAGAAATAGATTTAGCATTAATGATAAGTAACGTGACATAAAAATGCATCTTATTAAATATATTTATATTTTTATGAAATAAAATAAACAAGAAGGAAAAGACATTCAATCTCTTGGATGGTAAACACCAAGAACAGTTACTCAAACATTAAATTTGATTTTTAGATATTTCTAAAGTGGTTTACAGAGTTTCTTACTTGTTAAATATCACCGAAGATTTATTTAATATTTATAAAAAAATATTAGATTATTTTAAATATATAAATGTATGTGAATATACACAAATATCTTTTACATTGAATAATAATAAAAATAAATTATACTGCTATAAATAGTACTAATGCTTAAAATCATAAAATGATATATAAAGAAAGTACTACTCCACTTGTCAAGGTTCTCAATCCAGCCCATTTGAACAAGAAGAGAGAGAGAGAGAGAGAGAGAGCAGAAGTCCCTTCTCTGCATTGAAGAAACAACAACAAAAAAAAACCCCCTAAATTAGAAAGACACTGTTCGATTTATTTGATTTCTCATCTCATGTTTTGAATTGCATTTAGAGATCTTAATTTCTTCAATCCACCAAAAAGGTAATTTTTTTTCCTGCTTCCAAACGAATCTGTTTTTGATTTTGATTCTCATAAAGAAAAGTTGAGATTCTGATTCAATTTAGCTCTTATTTATCACACATTGCAATAATTTGTTAAAATAAACCGCAAATTTTGTTTTTAATTTCAGATGTTGTATGCCTCTGATTAAAGAGTTTTTCCTGTTTGGTTGCTCAGATAATTTGGAAATCAAGAGAAATTTGCTATTTTAAATTGTGGGTTTCTTTTCTTTTTTGTCTAGGAGCTGAAAAAACGCGAACTTTACTTACAGATTGACGAAAGTAAAGTTGTTTGGAGTCGTACTGATCTTTTTTTTTCCTTTTCATGGCAACCAAACAAGAAAAACTCTACAATCAGAGGGCTGTAATGCAGTGTTTTTCTGTTGAGTACTCTGTTGTTAACTTAAGTCTTAAGTTGTGAAAGAGGCTGCAAGGAATTGCTGTTTGCGTTTTTCTTGATTGTTCTTTTTAATTTTATTTTATCCTTTTGGTTTTGGATTGATAACGTCCTTTTTTTCCCCCAATTAAATGTGGTAAAATTAGTTTATGTAAGACTGCATGGTGGCCTGATACAAACATGACCAACAGGGTTGATGAAATTGAACATATGAGGGTTGATTAAATTAGGAAAGATAGCACATGTGTTGCTTTCAGGTCTGATTTACTCTTTTGAAACCTTCTCTTATTAAAGAGGGTCAGCGTAAATCTTTGATCATCAAAATCCAATGGATGGTAACTGGTGATTATTAAAGTTCATCACTGAATTTGTGACATCTAATTTATTTATTTATTTATTTTTCCTGCTTTTAATCTGGTATGCTGTTGTCAATATGCCTGCCTTTAATGTATTTTGAAATGTAGAGAACAAATTTTGGTGGATGGATGTTGTCCCCGTATTGTTCATTGTGGTTTCCTTTATTAGATAATATGGGTTTTAAAAATATTTGTTATATGCTATCTGTATTGCTTTCTTTGAGGCCTCTGTGTGGATGTGTTTGATAGATGATAAAACATTAAAAAATTTCATCAAATTACCATTAAAAACCCTGATTTGTTTTCTTCATCTAATCCCTTGACAGGTACTGTTAGTGCTTTGGCTATGGCAAATTCCAAGGGGTCAGCGAACATAAGAAATTTGATGTACTCAGGGAAACATCCATTACTTCCTCCTAAAAGTCCTTTTCCTAGTATTTCACCATCTTTCATTGATTATGTTCCCAGCAATAGTTTTGGATCAAAAACTGTTCAAAAGCCTAGAGAGGGAAACACACATCATCAGCGAACTTCTTCTGAGACTCTCTTCATAGAGGAGCAGCCTTCATGGCTTGATGATCTTCTTAATGAGCCAGAGACACCTGTTCGTAGAGGTCATAGGCGTTCATCAAGTGACTCCTTTGCGTACATAGATGTAGCTAATGCTTCTAACATGGATTATGCAGCACAAGATGAGTACATGTATAAAAATGTGATATCCATACCTTCTCGGGGATCTCATGATTTTGATCATCACCAAGATGTCAGGCAAGCTTCTCTCTATTCTGAAATGAACTTGGCTAAACAGAAGAATAGGGCTTGGGATTCATCTTTAAATGCCCCAACCTTTCCAAGTAGTCTTTCCTCTGTCAGGGAGATTGCTGGTTTGCAGAGTTCAGGATCATCATGTGCCCCACGGGAAGCAGATTGTGTTTCGGAGAGTGAAAAGCAAGATCCACTTGATGGTCCATATGATCAAAAAATTTCATTTGAAAAAAAGGACAGCTCAAATTCCAAGTCTTCTGCATCAGATAATGATACAAAACGTGCTAAACAGTATGCCCTTTTTTACTCTTCATTAGTCAATACATTGTGCTTACTTTGATATATTACTTGGACAAAGAGCATGGATGAAATCATGTTATTGGTGTCATCATTTAATCTCGTTAGTGCCCTCCTCTCCTTTCTATGTTCTCCTCTCCTTTCTATGTTCATTGCATATTTCTTTGATGCACTGGATGGATCAAGCCCCTTTATTGGTGTCCAAATGTGTATTATTGTAAGGATGCATTACCATTAGTAATGTAATTAAAATTGAATAGAGTTAATTGTCAGTTTCTTCCATGATATGAGCTATGAATTACCGCAAAATTATAGGTGATATGTTCTATCCCCCATCTTGGAGCTAGGATTATGCATTTGACAGGGAAATAGCTCATTAAAATATATGAAAACACTACTTATAATAGAGTTTTAAAAACTAAAAATTACTAATAACAAATAAAATAACTGAAAGCAAGCAGCATGTGCAACAACACTGTAATCCTGCTGACAGTGAATAAAAGGAGCAATCATATTTTCTAACTGAAAATGGCCTTGCATGATCGAGAAGAAAAAAGAGACGAAGAGAAACTTAAAAAGAGAACTACCAAATCACAGCTCCACAGCTCCTTCTAAAACAAATTTAACTTTCTTGATGTAGAATGAGTAGAAGGGATTGATGGAAGGATAGAGAAAACCTAGAAGTCCCTAGGCTAATCTTTTAAATCCAGAAGGGGTGCTTTTTGAATCCAGATGAAATTAGGGTTCGTGAAATCAAAATGAAACTAGGATTCGCAAAATCAATATGATCCAGGACAGTGATGAGATTTCTGCGCTGTTAGTGTTTAATGGTGGGCTATGGTTTTGAAATCGAGGATTGTAAGGTTTAGATAAAGGAAGAAGGGGCAGCTTTACACTTTGCAAATTTGGATATAGTTGCTGCTTCATGCGGTTTACTTCGTGATTTGTGGAAAATATTCTGTGATTAGATAATTTAATGCATTTCTAATTTCTCAAAGTCGTCTTCATTTTTATTTGGTTGAGTGGCATATATGTCCATTGTGCTCATTTTAGGTTTTCTAGGAGTCAATGCATCTTGAAAGAGAAAAATCCAACTATTACACCCGGTGTACTTAGAGTCATATTGTAGGTAGATTACATGACACAACCTTAAGCATAATTACTGGAGATCTGATTCATAAACTCAGATTCTTAATACGAATCATTACAAGTATGGTATCCATAGACTCAACGCACTCCTGACCATACTAAAATAAAGCACCAAATAATCTCTGCAGTATTAAGCTCAAGAATGAAAAAAGTTTCCAAAAAGAATAGACTAATACAAAAAAATAAAAATAAAAATAAAATCTATATCACAGTTCATTCTGTCTACTGTATATGAACTTGTGACCAACTCTCGGTGCTTTCTGTTGTGAAGACTTGTGTACTGGTCCAGGTTAGATTCAGATAAGATCCTATTCTTTCCTAAACGTAACTCAACATTTTTTTTTCATCTTGTTGAGGAGGATGTGTTTCTTCCTTCTGCATTTTCTACTTGACTTCCTTGGTAATCATATCTGTGGGTTCATATATCTTTCTTTCTCTGAAATGAATCTATGAAGCAGTCGCTTATGCTATTTCTACATTTCTGATCTGTTAATAACCAATCTAAAATTTGGTATGATGTCTATGACTGTTAGATGTTGCTGTCTAGTTGTTATTTTAGAGACATGTTTGTAGAAGCTAGAGTAGCCACTTATAATATGAATGATATGCAGAATTGAGAAAGTTCATGTACTCTACAATGAGTTGAAAAGTCAAAAATTTATACTTTTGTCTATAGCACTTGAAATGATATCTAATGCAGGCAGTTCGCACAGCGCTCCAGGGTCCGTAAACTTCAGTACATAGCTGAGCTGGAAAGAAATGTACAAGCTTTGCAGGCAAGTATCTCTATCTCTGCAGAAGCTGACGTGAGGTGTAATTTCCATTTCATTTGTAACAGTGTTGAATGAATTGCAAGATTTTCTGATGTCATAATGTACCTCACAGGCAGAAGGATCCGGAGTTTCAGCTGAGCTTGAATTTCTCAATCAGCAAACTCTTATTCTAAGCATGGAGAATAAATCTCTTAAGCAACGACTAGAGAAATTTGGCCCAGGAACAGCGAATCAAATACTGTAAGCACTAATTATTGACTTCTTGACAGTTAAGGTGTTGATATATTGTCCTTTCATCATTCTCACTTTTGGTTGTAGATTTTTTTTGAGAAGCTGTTTGAATTTTTTTAGTTTTATGCCTATTTAATTTTTCATAATGCTAGCATATAAAATACAAAGAGTCAATTATTGCTTCTCCCATATCCAGCTTAAGCTTTTAGTTTGAGTGATTCCACATGTCAGAATTTCATTGACCAAGTGATTGAAAATTTGAATTTGACCATCCATAATCTTTAATCTGATTAAAATTAAATTTCAGCTCATGATATTATGGGTCCATGCAAGTTTTAAGGTCACAAAGTTTTCACTTTAGGAGGTGTTTTAATGAATATTATAAAACATATCATGCAGCTTCCTGTCTCAAGGAAGTTGAGTGGTTCTTTGACACTGGAAGGGCTAAAGGCAGGGTTTTAGGTTTAACTATCAAGTCAGTTGGCATGGTTTTTCCATATAACAAAAAAATTTGGGAATACTTCTCCCTTGAATGTCATGTTCAAGTTCTTATAGAGAATATGATCTCTCGGAAAGTGCTGACTCTTAATATGGTTTTCTCTTAGTGAAATGATATCTTTGTAGCTTTGCCTCTTAGAAACAATTTCTGCTGCCAGTACCGGTCAATATTAACTCTACTGGTCCTTGGGTTTAAATTCTCATATCTTGCCAAAAAAAAAGAAAGGAAAAAGAAGAAAGAATATTGAGAAATTGAATCCATGTAACTCCAACTAGTTTCAGATTGAGTCACTGAGGTTTTGGTTGAGTTTCTCCTACTAACAACGGAAAGACAGGCATATAACATCCTCCAGCTTTCCTGAAAGAAATAAAAATCCAGCTTCACTTCCGCACTCCCTGGCCTTGTTCTCTCGCGCTCATTAATTATAAGAGAAGGTTGTTACAACCTTAGTTTAACTTCTGTTCCGTTAACTCATTGTTGGGCTGATTAGCAGCTGTGCACCTTATCTTCAGCTTGAAAGTGTCAAACTTTCTTTTCACTTCCAACTTTTCTTGAAGCTTTTGCAATCTTAGAAACTATACAGCTATATATTCATATTTTCTTTTGTGTGCAATGTATTTGTAATCTATATGTATTCCTTATATTGCCATCATGTTGTGCAATGTATTTGTAATCTATATGTATTCCTTATATTGCCATCATTTTGTGCACCCTTTCAGAAGATTAGTGAGAACGAGCAGGAAGATGGGGTGGACTGCTCATGACTAGCATCTTTTGTTTCACATGAATTGGCCTTATGTTGGGTAAAAATTTAGTGGAGGCGGTCTTGTTTGGAGTCTAAGCTAAAATATTAGTCAGTGGTAGAAAATAGAGTACAATATCAACTGGTCCTATCTACCAAACCCAACAAGATATTTTAGCTGTGTCACGTGGCATAAGAACATGCCACTGAAATGTTTCCTCTTGGCAAGGGGTTTAGCCACAACAGATTTTGTTGTGTGCAACTAAAAAGTTTTCTGATGATTGTGGCAAAGAGTATGGAAAATGCAATGCTTCAGTTTTTTGCTACTTGAGATCGTGGGGGTGGAGGAGAGCATGATGCCAGAAGCTTGGCTTGCTGCTTCTTGAAAGGAAACCTTTTTGGACGCAGTCCTATTCTGAAAATTTTAGGGTATAGAAGTAATGTAGCTAGATGACAGAGATAAGAAGGATAATGGACTGAGAACGGGTTTCTTGATTATCATGAATGGATATGCTTTTATGTATATATTATTTTTCATGTTCTTACTCCTAAACTTTTCGAGGTGTGTTTTCCAGTGGAGCATGAAGTTCTGGAGAGGGAGATTGGAAGGCTACGAGCCTTGTATCAGCAGCAACAGCAGCCACAACACCAGAAACCTTCTAGCCATCGCCGGAGTAACAGCAGGGACCTGGATTCCCTATTGGAAAACCTCTCTTTGAATGCCAATTCTAGCCGAGACCCTCTGACTGGTTCGCTCCGCATTTAGACATGTTTTAGCGACGAGATTTGACGTGCCACTACTTTTCCTGCGCGGGGCTTGCCAAGTCTAGCTGTTACCATATGACCATAGTTGTTGTTACCATTGAGTGGGATAAAGGCCCGTTTTCATCCTGTTCTCCACCTGATTCACACGTTTTGTTTCTCTTCTTTCTTGTCCTTTTTTTAATCTGATTAATATCTTCACGTGCACCTGGTGGTCATTGATCAGGCAGATGACTCACCGGAGGTGATAACCTAAGAAAGAGGTTCCCATTTTGGCCTCCCCTGTATGTTCAAGCTATCAGAAATCAGGAAATTTGTATTCATTTCTGACCCATTTAGATGATTCTCTATTTGGAATCTCGTGAAGCTGCGAAGGATCGTTAGGGATTGTTGGATATGCATGCATGCATTGTCTGTAATGTGTTGTTAATACGAAATGCTTTTTTCAGTTAAATCCATGTTTGGTTCCTGCACTGTGTAAATGATGAGAAAGCTATCTTGGGTACAACTGCTTTTGCACAGGTTTGGGAAGGGCGACACTTCTCTCAGGATGTATTTGGTTTACATAATCAATATGTTCTCTTCTCCACCGTTGATTTAATTTTAACTTAAATATTAATCAATACTATTTTTTTTTTAAATAGTTTTTTTTTTTTTTATAATTTCATAATACTTAATACTTCAAAGAGTTTATTGTATTTATTTATTTTTATTTTTTCCTCTTTTAATTTATATAATTTGTATTTACATTATATATTTATAATAATACATATCATTTATTTTAGCGACAAATTTTAACTTAGAAAGATTAAATAAATAAAAATGGATAAAATAAAATGACAGTCCAGGTAAAACACTTGTATTAATTTCCCACTTTTGTATGCAATTAGTGTCAATGATATATATATATATATATATATATATATATATATATATATATATATATATATATATATATATCATTGATCTTATTATACGTAGGTACCACCTTTTTAGTTTTTTAGGTAATTGTTTTTCAATATCTAAAAACATGTTAGGGAAAAACAAATCCAGTCACAAAAAAACAATGAAAAAAAAATATAAAAAGAACTAGACCTCAACACATCCAAATTATCAAACAAGTCAATGTTGTAGTGTGAAACTGTTAAAAAAAAACAATAAAAAACCCTATTAAATCAAGAGAGCTCGAAAACCCCACGATCATGAGCATAAGATTGAGATAATCTCATGGAAAGAAAATCAGAGAAATGTTTTTTTGAGGAGATAGAAATAAATCAATTTTTAAAGAGAAAAAAAACACAGTAAAATTTAAAAATGGTGATCCTAATCATGAATTCAAGGCTAATCCAATAGAGGAAAAACCATATAAAATAATAAATAAAAACTTAAAAAAGAATAAAAAATAAGAAAATATTTGCTTAAAAAAAAGAGAAAAAAACAACAACCAAATCCAAGCGATCCTCCTAAACATGGTCCAATCTCTAAAACTTGCAATTCATGAAATTTTAGATCCAGGTTTAATCATAAACTTAATTCTTAACCACTTTAATTTTCAAGGTTTAAATCATGGAAAAAATATTAATAAGACAAACTTGAAATAAAGAGAATAAGGATAAAAAGTGATAGAAAAAAAAAATCAATGATCAACATATTATAACATATACTAAAAGAGGTCAGGTTCGGTTACTGTTCACTGAGAGACAAATCATTATGGATTGTTGCGATGTCGCGGTCGTACAAATTAATTAGTCTAGCTTAAAACAAATTAAACAAGATAGTATAGAGCAAGCAAGGGGTCAATCCCACGAGGATGATTTAGTTTCGATTTTCATGCTATATGCTATGCAGGGGGGGTTGGAAGTTGTCTAGGCTAGGCTAAAACAAACTAAGTGAAAATTATATAAAACTAAAATTTATCAATAAAGCAAACCTTGGTCGCAAGTCAACATCCCACCTACAGATATCAGAACCGATCATGGAAATGACACATCAATTTATATTCTGAATATTTATCTCTCCTTAAAAATTGGTTTGTTAACGGATCCGCCGTATAACTTACCCTAACCATCAAACAACCATAGTGTCCGCACTAGTAATTTGATTCAATGACAACATTAAAAACTAGATAAATTGATCAATTAAGAAATATAATTGTCCGCAATATATGTTTAGTTTTATTGAATATTCTCCCTAAGATTAATAACATAGATCCACTACAATTATTAACTTAGTTGCTTCACAAGTTCATATATCACAACTCCGATTTTGATATCAAACTTAGCAATAGATTATCTACAATAATAACTTTGAGTCATCTCTTAACAATTAAATAAACAATCATAGAAAAATAAGCATAGGAGAACAAACATATTCATCACATAAACTGAAAAATTGAGGTAAAAATAGATATCACAGTTCTTGAAATCTGAAGGTTTTCATGTCCTTGCAACCAAGAAAAAGAGTCTAGCCTTGCATGTTTATTGAATAACTAAATAAAAAGATGGAAGAAAACATGATTTATTGTTTGGAGGAGAAAGATTTGTGTTTTCTTTGCTGTTGGCTGAAACTACCTTGCTCCTCTCCTCCTTTATATATGCTTAGAAACCCTAGTTTCTATTTCACAAAATAGTCCTTCCTTAAGTTGTCAGAATTTAATTATCCCTTATAAAATTCATATCTCATTCATAACACATCGTTTTGAGCTGAAATGCGAAGAGTTTATAGATCTTTGAGTCTGGAATCCAAAAAAAATGGGGTTGCATCAATCGTACTTCTTTAGCTCCAGATATTGAAGTTTGAATGGACAAAGATCGACATCGGAAGATTGCAAGATTTGACTTTGAAGGCTGCGATTTCCATGCTCTTCCTTATTTTATTTCTTTTGACTTATATTTTCAAAACTTTATGGATGTTAGCTTCCGAATGCCACTGGAATCACTTCATTTCAATCTCTAGAGCTTCCACCCTGCACAATACACCGACTGAAGGTTAAATTTGTCAATTAGCTCTAATTACCTCCTTTTTGCATCTTTCATCCAAAACTGTCTTCAAAACATAAAACAAAGAATATCATGGCATTGTATACACAAAACATATGAAAAACACTAGGTAAATATGGATGAAACTATCAAATAATATGGTTGCATCATGGATTACAATAATGTTGCTCAGTTTCCGGTTCAATTTGCTGATTTATTGATTTTTTTATATTTTGCACAGTGAAAATAACCATTATGTCCCTAGAAAAGGACAAAAAATAGGTGTTGTCGGGAGGGGATGCCATGGGGATTTCATATTTTTGGAAAATGGCTAAATATTGATATGCCCCCCAATAAGACAAAATTGAAGAGTTGTCTAGAAGGATGTCCCGGTAATTTACATTTTTTATAAATATTTCACTACGAATACTGTGTGCGCGTGTGGTACAAGCGACTAGCAGTATTCGACCTCTTTCCCTCTTCAGGCGACGCGCGTGATGTTGCCCGATGGCGACAAATGTCCTTTTGCCATTTCCTTGGACGCACCACAGTTTTGTCTTCCTCATATTATGACACGTGTCGGCACATGGTGGTCGGATATGTGTTGGTGGGTAGTTGAACGTTTTCCCTCCCTTTTCTCTCTCCTTCACACTAAAAAACTACATGTCACCCGATTTTCATGGTTATTTCATTTCAGTTCCCTTCACTTTGAATTGTGTTGTATGGTATTTATTTCTGCTATTTAAAGTTTTGATTTGTTTCATCTGTGTCCTTCGATTGAAATTGATTATATATTATGTTTTCATTTCAGTCCTTATTCTTTTAATTTCTGAATTGGTTTTAAATCCCTTAATATTTTCGCTACAAAAGATTTGAGTTTTTCAATTTTGTCCTTTGATTGAAATTGATAATATATTTGATTTTTATTTTGACCCTTATACTTTTAATTTTTGATTTTAATTCCTTTATTTTTTTTATATTTCTTAAATAATTCATATCTTTGTCCATGTTTATATATATATATGCTCTTAATTTTTGTTTTTAATTTTTATTATTTTCTCTTTTGTTGAGATATCATATTTTTCAAAAAAATTGTTATTAAATTTTAGTTTGTGTTTATGATCATTTGAAAATTGATATTTTTTATTTTTTTCCTTTGTTCTTTTCCTTTGTATTTTTTTTTAAATTTTCACGTCAAATTATTTTTTTTAACTAATATTTTTTTTGATTGCTCTTTTGTTAAAGTTTTGAGTTTTTTTAATCTTTTATTGAATTTATTTTCCCATTATTCACACAATAATAATAATAATAATAATAATAATAATAATAATAATAATAATAATAATAATAATAATTTTTTTTTCTTGCTTCCTCTTTTGTTAATGTTTTCTAGATTTTTTCCTCGGGGATAATTTAATAATTTTTATTGTTTTAGAAATAATAGTAATAATAAAATTGATATTTTTTTTTTCCTTTGTTCTTTCTTTTGGTTTTTTTGATTAGTTTTTTATTTTTTATTTTTTTCATGTCAAATGATTTTTTTAGCTAATATTTTTTTTTATCATTTTTTATTTTTTGTTTGCTTTTTTATTTTTTAAAGTGTTTTGTGCCCTTTTTTATTATTCTTTTATTGAATTTATTTTCCCATTATTCATGCAATAATAATAATAACAATAATTTTAGTTTTTTTCTTACTTTCTCTTTTGTTAATGTTTTTGAGTGTTTTTCCTCGAGTAGTTTAATAATTTTTATTGGTTTTAGTAATAATAGTAATAATAACATTGATATTTTTATTTTTTTTCCTTTGTTCTTTCTTTTGGTTTTTTATTATTTTTTTTAACGTGAAATGATTTTTTTTAGCTAATATTGTTTTTATCATATTGTTTTTTATTTTTTGTTTGCTATTTTGTTAAAGTTTTTGGGGTTTTTTTTATGCTTTTATTTAATTTATTTTCATATTATTCATGCAATAATAATAATAATAATAATAATTTTAGTTTTTTTTTCTTGCTTCATCTTTTGTTAATGTTTTTGAGTTTTTTTTCTTCAAGGGTAATTTAATAATTTTTATTGTTTTAGCAATAGTAGTAATAATATTTTTAGATGTTGCTACTGTTATAATATGATGTGTTGATGTGTTTATTATATCAAATCTTGCATACATAGATGTTATATTGTATTTTTAAACTAGAAAACATCTATTAATTGTTTCAATCCCAACAGTTATTTACTCGGTTCGCAATATAGTACAAACAATTTAACTAGATAGAAATCTAATGAGTTACATACATTAAGAACCATTAGTTTGGAATTAAACTAAGATAATTTAATTATGACTTGATTAAAATATTTTTTTATAAATTAAGGGACTAAAATATAATTAATATATAAATTATATTTCTAGACCTAGAAAAATTCAAGTAAAGGACACCTATGGAGCTTAAAGTGCAGTCTCTAATTCATCTAATCCAAGTCTAATAAAGGTTCCATTCAAGTTATGAAAACGATTGATATGTTAGGCTTTATGAGAACCTTGATTTGAGCTTATTTTTCCTAGGATGACATGAAGTCTAATTCCAAATTATTTCCTAATGAACGGGAGAATTTTTAGCATTCAAAGAAGTTTCCTAGTTTAGGAAGGAAACCTAAAAGCCAACAACATT
Source organism: Salix koriyanagi (assembly GCA_029228605.1). Lineage (NCBI taxonomy): Eukaryota > Viridiplantae > Streptophyta > Magnoliopsida > Malpighiales > Salicaceae > Salix > Salix koriyanagi. Next base: position 13,406,177 of record CM055329.1, read on the forward strand.
CAAGACCAAATAAATATTTTTTTATTTTATTTTTATGTGACTGCAACTTATATTTTTATTTAGATTTTATATTTATGTTTTAGGGATAATAAACAATAATTGGGTTTAGATCCTTAGGGATTTGGGTCTGATTGTAAATGAGCTTTATACAAGACCATACATTGGGTATTTTAGGGTTTAGCTTAGGCTAAAAACACATATGTAACCTATGTTTCAAATTAGAGTTTTTTTATGCTTTAATGATATTGAGATTTACAACTGCAACTTTGTGTGTTTGTGAGGTGAGAAATTATCTCTTTCTTGGTTCTTTAAAGGACTAAAAACGACTTATCGAGGTTCAACTAATTTCATGACGTCAATCCATATTTCATGTTACGCGAATTGCTATTCGTTTGGTGGGGGTTCAAATCCAATAGTGATGGTGTCTAGGTACAAAGTTATCTTTATATCACACTCTTATTAAACCTGCTTTACATGGTTTTCAAGGAATTAATGTCTTTACATATGAGTTTGCTTGACCGCGTGATAAAGAGGTTTACATCAGAAGCATTAAATACCTTTGAAAAGTGGCTACTCGACCTGTGTTCTTAAACAAAAAAGGGGGAAAATGAACAATAGCCAAACAACGTGTCGTCTAGTCTTTTTTTCCTTTTCTTTTCCCCGCTTTAAAACGATTTTGTTTTGGGTATTTTATCCAAATTTTAATTTGGTCCTTCAATGTTTAATTCCTTTTCAATTGCACCTCTAATTTACCATAAACTTTCAATTTTGTAAAATATTACCCCTGTTGAACTTCAATGTTAATTCTGAATTTATACATCTTTTTCATGTTGCTCTTTGATATTGGATTTATGTAATTTGATCTACAATTGACCATTAAACTTTTCAATTTCTCTAGTTTCACCCATGATTTTAGTAAAATGAATCCTTGTACTCCAACACATTTTACATATTGGTATTTGATCGTGAATTTCTTCAATTTGGACCTTAATTAACCCTAAAATTTTGATTGTTTTTTGCAATTTGTGCCCCTTGATTTTAATAAATTGACTTCGTAAAATTTAAATTTGGTCTTCAAAAATCTCAATCTTCTCAATTAATCCCAAATTAGACTCTAAAACTTAAATTTTCATAAATTAAATTAAAGTAAAATTAATTTGACATATTTAAAGTATAATTAAGTGCTTGCACCTCATTAAATCCTTTGGTTGAACGTAAATTAATGCCCAAACATAATTGAAACTTTAATTGGTTCATGATAAAATCAAAATGGCTTATTTAAAATATAAAAATAAACATGATTTGTCTAATAATCATTTATTTTGACTTTGAGTTTGCTTTGCTTTTTTTTTCTTGAGCAAAACAAGATACAATCGGGCTCTCTACTTGATCAAAAAAATTTCAACTCGATTTTTGCACCATGCCAACATATTTTTTTCAATTTGGGTAAATTTGAGGGAATAACCTAGAAATGAGTTATGACACCCCTAGAAACAATTATAGTTGAACCCTTGTTGTTGTTGATATTTCAACTTCAATACTTATTCTTTTGATTTTTAATTTTTGTTCTTAGCCTTTTTATAAAAGTTTTATTTGATTTCAATTCTATCATTCCATCCCAATGTGTTGTGTGTGTGTTTGTGTATTTGGTTCTCATTCTTTTGATTTCTATTTTTTTCCTTGGCCATTTTGTAAAACTTTAATTCATTTTTAATTTTATCATTCAATTCAAATTGATGGTATTATACTTTCAAATATGGTCTACACTATTAATCATTTTCAATTACACCATTCAATCAAAAGTTTATTTTCATTTTTTATGTCAATTTTGATCACCATTCTTTTTATTTATTTTTTATTTTCAACTTGACCCTTCAAACAAATATAAATATTATTTTGTATTTCCATTATGATTCTTATTATTTAAGTGTATTTTAATAATTTTAAATAATTAATATTTTTTTTATTTATTTTATCATTCAATATTTGATTGATTGAAAAATGAACTTCAAAGTTTTTCTTGATAAAAGTGCTTAAAGTCTGATGACCCTAAGTCACGAATTTTTAAAAGTTAACATTGTTTTTTTTTTTAAAAAAGGTTTATAATTATAATTATATTTTTTTCTGGTTTATTCCAATTACATGATCTGGAACACGAGTTTGACAAGATATTCCTAGTTGACTCAACCTTGATTACTAAGATTACAAGTTTATCATGTTAACTCAAGTTGACCATGACCAATTTGTTTTTTTGGTCTTTTTTACCCATTTTTGTTCTTTCATATTTAATGGGTTTGGTCACTTTTGTTTTAAGATTTGGTCAATCAATATATTGTTATTTTCTATTTTGTTTTCTTCTAATTGAGATTGAGTCAACTTATTCAACTTATTTGGGTCTATGACGTGAGTCACATATATAATTTTTTTTATAATACATCGTTTTCTGTGCAAAAAAATAACTCATCTTCATTGTGAAGCACAAACACCATAGTTGTTCACTATACTATATCGATTGACTATGAACAAATAACAAAAATGTTCCCTCATAATATCATGTGTCAAAGTTGTTTGAATTGATATAATCATCATCATGACATTATATATAATTTAGCTATTGCTTGAGATATTAATATCTAGATACATTTTAAGAAAGATTAAAATAATTAGAATCCAAAGGATATGTATGTTCTTTATATATTATTGTGGATCTATTTAAACTTAGTATTGATGCTTATGTCCATAATTGTATTGTTTGGTTTTTGGAAGTTATGATAAAGGTTAGTTTGTCCTATCAAATCAAGATGAACATACTCCTAAAATTACAAGTGGCTTGACTAAACTTAAATATAAACAAATAATTAAAAAATATCATGCGCCAAATATATAATGATATCCAAGACTAGTATTTAGTAATGATGTTGGGATGATATGAACATTGTAAAGCAACATGTCAATTACATAAATGATAGTTTTTCCTCACCACTTAGAGGTATATAAATGAAGAAATACATATGTAAATAATCCACCACTTTACATATACAAATCACTCACCACTTTAGATATACATAGTTAACAAAATAAGTCCACCAATCACAAAGTATATACATAACTTTGATAAATCACCAAAAAAGCCAAGTCAAAGACTTTCAATTCAAATTTGTTCAACAAATCTCAAAATATAGTTTGGATCATAACTATATACTTGGAACAATTCTCTTAGTGTAGGGAAACACATAAAATAACATAGTTGAGACCAAAATAAATAACTTGGACATAAAACTAGATACTATTAACTAACACATATATTTTTACTTCATAGAAACACAAACAAACATATAAAAACTAAAACAACAACATTTGTCTTTGTAGAAAATCTCCAATGCATGCATGGTTGGACAATCTTAAAATATCAAATTCTAAACTTGAAAATCACATAGGATAAACTTATTTTCCTAGACAATGAAAAGATGAAAATTAAGGATTAAAGTTGGCCCATGGAGTGATAGTAAACAACACTAATAACTTTAACTCATTTGCATTGTCCACTCAAACTCTTTTGTCAAGTAGTTTCTTAATGTCTAGAATCAAGAATACACATAATCAGTTAAGTAAAGAAAACAGTAGCAAGCTAGATTTAGAAATTATATTTTCAGTACTCTTACATAGTAAATGAATGGATGTTTCTTTTTTCATAGTAATTGAAATAGTACTAGCTTGATTTATCATAACCAACACTAGCTATTTGACCCATACTTCGTAGCAAGTTCAAAAAAAATCCAAAGCAAAATTCAAAAAATTAATGCATACATACAATTAAAAAAATAGAGAACTATTTATGGAATAAAAATTTATTACCAATCCCAATCCTTATGTAATCAAAGTTAATCAACTAAACTTATGACTCGAGGTGTTGGACTCCATTGAGTTGAACAATTTTTTTTAATATACATATATAATTTTTTTTTATCTAAAATAGACAACTATAAATTAAGAACCAAAAAAAAAAAAAAAATCAAAGTGATTGGAAAAAAAAATCAAACTGAAACCAATTGCATTGCCTAATCTATAATAAACCAAATATTAAGCTATGAAATTGAAAAATAAATTAGCAAGAAAAAAAATGAAATTATAATGGAGAAAATAATAATAAAAGCCTAGCCTCTCGAGTTAAGGCCCAAGCACACGGGCATGAAGCAACCCACGCGCATAAGCTTTATGTTTTTTTTTCTTAAAGAGTGAATGACAAGAATGCTTTGAAAAAAATAGCGAGTGACATATTGTCTGACATTGTTTCAGACCAAGAGAAGCCCATTTTAACCATAATTTTACAACACCATGTAAAACATATTTATAACCTCTAACATCCGAAAAATTGGCTCTAAAACTAACAATTAACCTAAAATTAAATTTTTTTTAGGGTTCAAATTTATCATTTCAGGCAAGTTTAGAGGAAAACAAACACCTTATATAAAGCTTAACATATACTTTCTATATCTATTAGAATCTGATAAACTTTCTCTTTTCTCAATCAAACTAGAGACCAGAAAATAAAAAATAAAAAAAGTTTCAGACCATAATTTAAAGTCATAAATGTTTAAAGACTAATATTTTATAATTTGGAAAAGTTAAAGGATCAAAGTGCATGTTTAGCCTCAAGTTTAGAAAAAACCCTTCTTTGATTTGGCTCTATATAGACGGGGGTAATAGAAAAACATTGGAAAAAAAAATAGCAATTCATATTAATTTATTCCTTAGTAAACAATGACGAGTGACGTGTTATATTCATTTACAAGTAGATATCCCATAAATTACATTTAAATTCTTGTTTCGATTTCTGAAGGCAATAAAATAAAGTTTTTTTTTATTTTATTAACATGGGTGTTCAAGATATATACATCAATTAATCCAATAAATCCTAAAATTAATAATTATATAAATATCTATTGATCATTATATTAAAAATAAGAACACTCCAATTTAAGAGTACTTACTTTCAAATTTCGAGGACATGTACCTTGTACCTGTTATGTACATCCTAGAGGGTCCAGTTAAGATTCTAATAATTAATAATAACTCACCAAGTCATGCTCAAATTTTATCATAGTTTTCAAGATCTTCATAACAGTCGTATTTATACTCTTCTAAATAATTAAAACCTTTTCAAGTTAGATAATAAATAAAGTATAGATATTTTAATATTGATAGGTGAAATGTCTTTTATTTTTTTATAACTAAATAAGTAGATAGAAACATTGGACTTGCTTTTCCCTAATAAAAATAGTGAAATAACTACGCCGAAAGTGGTCAAGAGGGATAAATAATTCCATTCCACCAATACTCTTTTATTTATTAGATTATTTTTTACCATTTCACATTTTTAATGCTTGTCTCCACCGCCCACACACACCAAGTTAATACTAAAATAAAAAATCCCACGCTCCATTCAGAACTCTTCAGAAAAAAATCTTAAGAGAATATATATATATATTACAAAATCCAAAAACTCCAAACACAATCTTTTGGGTACGAGAAGATAAACCTTCAGGAAAAAAAAACATTGAAAAAAAAAAGAATAGCACTATAGCAATTCACATCAATTTATTCTTTAGTAAACAATGACGAGTGACGTGATGAACATTATATTTTCCCAACATATTTTAAAGTTTTTTTTTTTTTTAATAATGCCTTCATTTGTTTTGTTGAATTTAATGTCTTTAACATTATATATATATTCATTTACAAGTAGATAACCCAGAAATTACATTGAGATTCATGTACTTTCTGCCTGTTATTTACATCCTAAGGGGTCCAATTAAGCTTCTAATAATTAAACTTCATGCAAGAAACAAAATGGTTCCATTTTTTCCACGGTATATGAAAAAGATTAAAACATGATGCAACTCAGCATGTCACTGTTATCTGGGTAACCCCTATAATACACACGTGTCTTAAAAATGCACCTCTGGGAATTTAGCCCAAACCAATCCACGTGGCTTGCATTCAAAGATTCCACAAGAGTCTAACTGAACTGGAATCAGTGCCGAGTGGTCTAAAAGAGCTGTGATTCTGTAGTTTGGATTTTTAGATTCTATGACTATAATCAGTTTGTGATAATTTGGATGCTACCTACTTGTCTATTAATTCTATTTTTTATGCTCATATTATACTTGTCTATTAATTCTATTTTTTATGCTCCTATTATACTTGACTATTAATTCTATTTTTTATGCTCATATTAAACTTGTTGAAATTGATTATAATTTTATTTATAATTACGTAGCTAAAAAAGAAATTGTGGTTTGGTTCATCTTTTCTCATAATCAACTTACTGATATCTTTACCAAACCTCTTTCTCGTACGTCCTTCACTTATTTTTGGTTCAAACTTCATGTGCATTCACCTTCTTAAGCTTGAGGGGCATATTATGGAATATTTATATATATACATGCAAGGGGAGTGTTGTGCATTATATTAAACACAGCCGCTCTTTGAAATCTATCGTTCTCCCTCAAAATTCAAAGACACTCTGATACAGCTCATTCAGGAATTGATTACTAGCTAGGGTGATGTGTTGTGGGCCACTGAAAAATTGTACCAACACAGTCGTTGAATTTTCCGGCCATTAAAATAATGGGAAACTTTTTCTCATGGCCTGTTCGAGCATGGTTGAGACTTGGGAGTTGAGAACCAAACATGGGTCGTTAAGTGATGATCGCGAGTAGCTGATGATGCAATGGTGGAGAAAGTCTGCAATAAGGGAGCAGGGTTGTGGAGACATATATATATATATATAGTAATATATGCACATTAAGATACAATTAATCTTAGGGGATGGTTACAAGAGAGGCTTCATGCAGCATACACACACACACACACAACAACATGCGTCATACTTTATATATATATATATATATAGACACACACACACAACAACATGCGTCATACTTTATATATATATATATATATATATATATATATATATATATATATATATATATATATGCTGTAACCATCCCCTAAGATATATATATATATTGTCTCTTAAGAATTTTTCTCTGAAGAGTTCAAAACTGTTTCATGACATGCGTCATACTATATATATATATATATTACAAAACCCAAAAACAATCGAGAACTTTAATCCAAACACAATCTTTTGGAGTACGAGGAGATAAACCTTCAAGATGGAACGCATCAAAATCCCATAAGAATATCCAAATGTAGATATTTTCAACAAAATAGGATGAAGAAAAAAAGAAAGTTGGGGTTGAAATCAAAACTTGATCAAATTCGAAAGAATTAATTAATTTTAAGATCTTAATTGAACTTCTAACAAGTTTTATGGATTCAATTAACTTCATTAAAGAATAATAAACTTAGAAGACTAATTCAGATCATTTGAAAGATATTAGTAGAATATGGACACAATTTTAGAAGGCTAGATTGGTTGCAATCAATGGTTCAATTTGGATATTTCTACAAAAAAAAAAAAAAATGGAATATTGGGAGTGTGTCAAGCTTTTTCAGGGACTAAATTAAAAAAAATCAAAGTTTAAAGCTTAATTGGGGAAAAAAATTGAAGAAATTGAAAAAAAAGGGACTGCTTTGTAAGAGATATTGACTTGGGTGATCTCAATTGATTTTTGACAATCGCTTAACTGCATGAAATTAGTTTGTTTTGTCTCAATTAAAGACATTTAAGCTTAAATTGAACCAGCAACGTGGACCAAATTGAAATTTATCAAAATTCCAATTTCTCACAATTATAAATAGTGATTTTAGAAAATAGTCGAATCCCAACCTCATTATCTCTACATTGATCCGTACCTGCGGGTTCCCTTTTGACTTTTCAATTACGTCAATGACTTGAAAAGTGGTCTGTTTTGAACTTATATTGTAGACTGATGGCACACAAAATTTATCTATCCAAGTAGACACTCTGAGACAGCTCACCCAGGAATTATTATCCTAACAGCTAAAAGAGACACACTCAATGTACTGTGGACGGATGATGTCATTATATTACAAACAATTAAAAGAAATCAAGTGCAACTGTTCACCCACACTCAGTGTTCTGTGGATGGATGATGTCATTATATTATATTGCATTATCGCACATCTTTATTGTATCTGCACACTGCCAAAAGGTGCCCGAAATAGATGTTTATTTCTATTTTGCTCGTTGATTACTAGCTAGGGTGATGTGTTGTGGGCCACTGAAAAATTGTACCTGCACAGTCGTTGAATTTTCCGGCAATTAAAATAATGGGAAACTTATTCTCATGGCCTGTTCGAGCGTGGTTGAGACTTGGGAGTTGAGAACCAAACATGGAGAGTTAGATGATGATGAAATAGCTGATGCAATGGTGGAGAAATTAAGTCTGCAATCAGGTGGGAACCAAACTTAGGCTATGATCAACCATACTTATATATATAGTATGACGCATGTTGTTGTGTGTGTATATGCTGCATGAAGCCTCTCTTAGAGCCATTCCTAAGTTTGTTTCCTAATGTGCATATATATAGCTAATCTCTGCTCCCACGAATCCTATCTCTCTCTCTCTCTCTCTCTAAAGTCCTCTTTACCTCCTGAAAAGGAATGGAACAAGTACATCTCTTCACCAAGAAACTAAAACCAACCCATATCAGCCATGCTCTTTCATTTCCAGCCCGTGCCCTTGAGGCCTTTTCATTTCCTGAAGGAGCCCATACGATGAGATTTGAAGCAGTCGATGCTACTGATAATGTGTGGGGTTTTTGTTTATCAACCCGTCTGACTGGAGCATACCCAAAACCCGTTCTTCTACGCTCCTCTTGGCGTCGTTTTGTAGAGCAGAAAGGCCTTGTTCCCGAAGACAGGGTTGCTTTCTTCATGGAGAGATTAGGTGAAGCTGATGGCATGATCAGGAGGTACACGGTGAGAGCTCAGCGAAAAGTGATGATGTTGATGGGGCAAGATGTTTGGGTTGATGTCGAGGATCTTCCCCTGTACGGTCTCTGAAGAGCTTGACGTCTAAGTTGCTGATACAAATATATCCACTGAAATAACAGTTAATTCTTCATGGTAATGTTAGTACAATATATAACTTGGACTATAATTATGTTCAATCATTTGCTTAGCAGTAATCGATGTCAACTGTTGTAGATGTTTTCCGGTTCGACTACAATATGTGTGTAATTAATATCTTGCTTGGCTTCCAAGTTTCCTCCCTTTCCTTCTTACTGTTTGTTTGCATGCTCCTCGGTGCCCTATGATCTTCGAAGAGAAAGGGTACGATGAAAGGTAATAAAAATAACTCGAGATGGTATCAGCCAACTTCATTCTACTGAATTATTGACATTAGACTGTTCCAGTTGGAGACATGAAATGTGAATACCATGGACATGTTTTTGTAAGAATATATTTGAATTTAAGGTAAAATTTGGGTACAGCCCTGTCTATTTATGGATATGGAGGACTTGGACTGAGTCGGAATCAATATTGAAGTGGTTAAATTTAATTATTGAATTACATTTTGAGTAATTGGTCCAACTCGATCAGTCTCACCAAAGAGAATTCTTTTTAGAAACTAAAGCAATATTGTTTTGGCTAGTCTCTAATTAACTTTCCAATCCCTAAATTTACATATCTTTCCAATGAATGAAAAAAACTGTTAGTTTTATTAAAAAAGATTATATTAATATAAAACAAGATAGTTTTTAGGGATCAACCTTATAAATGATGGTGGGTTTTATCAAGTTTGAAATGGCTGCCCACGCCTCCTATACTATGTATAATAAAGCCAAACAATTAAACAGGAGAAAAAAGAAAATATAAATCATAAAAAAGTGAGTAAAAAATAGATAATTTTACTAAAAGATCATACTAATATAAAAGAAATATTTTTTAAAACTTATTAATTTTTTATTTATTTCAGATCTTCAAAAAAGAAAAGAAAAGAAAAGATTATGAAAAGGTAAAAGTAGACTAAAGAAAACACTTAAACCCACAGCGAGATAGTGATATTCCATGTCAAACTTGGAAATCCGTATCAACCGTATCTTGGTCGGGCAAAACATACATACTGTAAATCTTTTCGATTGCATTTAACTTGAATGATTTAATATTGAAGTTTTGAACAATGAATATAATACAAATCCACTTATCAAGATGTGAAATCTTTAATAGTATAATTCTTAGTTTATTATATTCATGTAAAAATATATATGTATTATTAATAAAAGTTTAATTTATCTTCATATAATATTTTATTAACGAATTTAATATTTTATCTATGAATCTAGAGTAAAGATAAAGTCCATGAGACAAAAATACCTTGCAAAACAAATTATAAAATTGTATAATTATAAAGTTGTTGCATCAAAACATTATTTCTAAAATATTTTTGGTCGATGCTCTCTTAAATACCAGATATGTATTAAAACTATAAAGAGTAATATATGTTATGCTATTTTTTATGAAACAAAACAGTTGTTCTTATAAGCTAAGGCATAAAACATATATATAACTAATGTGCAACTGTCTGTCATAAAACATATACACTAAACTGATTCACATGAGAATTTCATAAGGAGAAATCACTTATGCATATGGAAAAAGGTTCATATGACAATTGTGTAAGTGATACTTATACTTGAGATCACTAAGATATCTTATATAGAGAATGTCATGCTTTGATTTTGTTACATGTTATCTTAATCAAGGTAATGAAGGGGCAAACATTAAGTTTCACAAGAACTATATGAATGTGTTTGAGTGATTAAAAGACAATTAACCATCCTAGGTGAATTAGAGAAAATACCTCATTTGATTTCAAATAGCATCAACCGAGAAATAATTGGTCAATGTGGGATAATTTAAATTTTATTCAAATGATTAATGATTATCATATAGATAACAAACATGATAGATATAATTCATGCTTTTATGTTAAATCGAGCAATTGGTCACTATAAGTAATAAGCTATGCTAAATTTTAAGTAATTATAATTATAATTTATATTTAGGTCAACATATTAGAAATCTAATAAGTTACACACATTAAGAACCATTAGTGAGGAATTAAACTAAGATAATTTGATTATGACTTGATTAAAATAGTTTTTTGAAATTAAGAACTAAAATATAATTAATATATGAATTATATTTCTATCCTAGAAAAATCAAGTAAATTGATTGAGTTAATTTATAAAATTATCCTAAATTAATACATGGATGTTATTCAGGTGGCAAATTGATATTTTGCCAATTTTTAGGGTTTTTCATATTTTCCTATAAGTAATAAGTTATGCTTTTTATTTTTAATTTATTGTCTATTAGACAAAAAAATAATATTTATCTCTCCTAAATAGTGATTTAGGATATTTTCATTGGTTGTTCGTATGAATTATTATTAGAGAGTAGACTATTGGATGACTTATAATTTGTGATAACCTAACCCTTAAAATGAAGCGTGATCAACAATGATGAGAGGCTCACCTACCACTGCCACTGGGTAGAGGAGGCTGAGGTGGTTATCCCTGTGGCGGCAACATAAAAAATGGCGGGTTATGGTGGTCGAGAGGAGCAATGGAAGGGGCTGGTTCTTGTTGTTGTTGTTGTTGCTGATCTTCGTCATCGGCGCTGGAGAAGAAGGCTGAGCCTGCCAGGGAGCTGCTGGTGTGGGTCACGGTGGAGTTGGTGCTGATGCTGGAGGTCACGGTGGAGCTGGTTGCTACCGATTGTGGCTCTTGTAAGAGAAGGGAGATAGAGCGAAAAAGAGCTACTGTGGGAGAAAGGAGAGAGAGAGAGAGAGGGAGTTGTTGATGTCACAGTTGTTGGCTGTCGGTGAGAAGGTGTTGATGTCGTTGTCGTTGGAGTTGGGGAAGACAATGTTGTTTTTGGTTATTTTATACTCCCCTTGTTCCCGGGTCTTTTCATGGGTTTTTTTCAGTGTTTGCTTGTGTGTTTGTTTCTGTAAATTTTCTCAGTATTCCCTTAGGTTTGTTTACGCTCATCTTTCTCTTAGTGTAATTCTATCCCTATTTTTTTCTTTTTTTCTCCGGTTTTCTCCTCCCATGCATGCTGTGATCGGGCTTATTTATAGGGAAAGGGGCAGCTTGCGTGGTGGCTTAACCTCCTATGGCTGTCGGCAGCGGTGTGCCTATAATGGAGGTCTGTCGTCAACAGCGTGCCTTCAATGGTGGTGTGTCGGGCGTCCACTATGGCGGGACTGTAGTTTTGGGGAAGATGTAAGTGCAGTTTGGTCCCTCAATTTGTAATTGTTCTAATTGCACCTCTAATTGAATTTAAACTTGTAATTTTGTGCAATTGTATCCCTGTCAAAATTCCAACATCAACCTTGTCTTTGCGTGCCTTTTTTTATTTTGGTTATTAGTTTCTGATTTATGCGATTTAACCCTTAATTGATCATTAAACTCTAATTGTTTTCAATTTGACCCCTGACTTTGCACAATTGGCTTGAAGAAATTCAATTGGGTCTTTGAAAATTTCAATCTTCTCAATTGAACCTGAATTAAGCTTAAGAACTTGATTTTTCATTGATTAAGCCCTAAATAAAATTAATTTAACCAATTTAAAATATAATTAAGTCCTTGCATTTAATTAAATCCTTCAATTGGATCCTAAATTAATTCCCAAACATAATTATACTTTAAATTGGACCATGATTAAAATAAATTGGCCTATGAAAAATATATTTATGCCTTTCAGCTTAATTTTTATACAAATTTTATGCAATAATAAATTATTTTAGCCTCAAGTCTATATTTTTTTTCCTTGGCCATTTTGTAATTTATTTATTTATTTATTTTTTATTTTATTATTCAATTCAAATTGATGGTATTATACTTTCTAATTTGGTCAACATTATTAATCTTTTCAATTTAACTAATCAATCAAAAAATTATTTTTATTTTTTATGTCAATTTTAATCATCATTGTTTTTATTTGTTTTGTTTTCAATTTCACCCTTTAATCAAATATCAAAAATATTTTGTATTTCCATTTTGATTCTTATTATTTAAGGGTTTTTTTTTATCGTTTTATATAATAAATATTTTTTTATTTTATCATTCAATATTTTTATTATTTGAGTCATAACTCAATTTTCGGGTTACTCCCCAAAATCTACCCTAAAATAACAAAAATAAAATAAAAGGGGTCAGCGTTGGTAGAAAAATCAATTTAGAAATTTTGGTTGTTTTCAAGAGTCCGATCGTATCTTTTATCCAAAAAAATAGAGGAAATTGCAGATTTATGGTAAAAATAATTTATCATTGGATAAATCTGTGTAGAAGTTAACTCGTATGACATAATTATATTTTCTTAGGTCGATTTGATTTAAGGTTCATTTGAAGGATTCAATCAAGTGCAAGGTCTTAATTGATGAAAAATCAAGTGTTTGAGCTTAATTAGAGCTCAATTAAGAAGATTAGAATTTTCGGAGACTCAATTGAAGTTTTTCAAGCCAACTGTGCAAATTCAAGGGGTCAAATTGAAGAGAATTAAGAGATTAATGGTCATTTGAGGGTCAAATTGTATAAATCAGAAATCAAGGACCAAAATAAAAAAGGCGTGCAAAATTAAGGCTGGTATTGAAGGTTTTGCGAGGATACAATTGCACAAAATTACAAGTTTAAATCCAATTAGGGGGTGCAATTAGACCAATTATAAATTGTAAGACCAAACTGCACTTTCCACCTTCTCCCAAAACTGCATTCCCGCCACATGCCTTTACTTGTACTGTCTGCCGACAGGCCACCTGTACCACCACCGATAAGCCACCACTGTAGGCACGTCATTTTTGACAGGCCACCACTCTAGCTACTGTAGGCACGTTGTCGTAGGAGTGAGCCACTGTTGCATGCAAGTTACGCCTATAAATAGCAAGAAATAAACTAGACTGGGGGGAGCCTGAAAAAACAGGAGAAAAATTTACGCAATAGAGGGGAGAAAATTTACAGAACTAGGACAGACCATCGCTAACAAATAGGGATTACAATCACAAGGAGGAGCAAATATTCTATTCATGGGAGGAGAAATCATGGAGAGAGAGGGGATTTTATAGAGAAAAAAATAGGGGGAATTTTGCAGGAAAAAATAAGCACAAACACGTGAGGAAGAACAAGACATCACACAAAACTACACCACCATCCTTCATCTTTCTCGGCACCGGTCATCTTTGTCTCTCTCTCGAGTGACAACCCTCTCTTTCTCCTTCCTCCGGCAGCAACTATAGCCAACTCCCGCTGACCGACATCTAGTTTATCTCCACATTTGAACCAAGTAGCAACCAACGACCACCCAACCTTTTTCTCCAGCGACTGGTTACACGCATAGGCAGCACCAACAACATTGGCCAGCCACCTTCCAACGCCTTCTCCGACCACCACAAGTCATGAATTTTTGACACTGTCATCACCCAATTTTTGGATGACTACCCCAAAATATACCAAAAAAATAACAAAAATAAAATAAAAAGGGTTTTGACGTCGGTTGAAAATCACGGTAAAAATATTGAATATTTCCTGAGCTGAATACAAAACTCTTTTGTGCCCAAAAATGAAAGAAAATACAAATTCAAAGTAAAAATTAAGTCAAAAATCATAATTATATTTTAAATAAGCCAATTTGATATAATCATGGGCTAATTTAAAGTATTGTTATATTTGAGAATTAATTTAGGGTCCAATTGGAGAATTTAATTAAGTGCAAGAACTTAATTATGCTTTAAATTGGTTTAGTTAATTTTATTTGGGGCTTAATTGATGAAAAATTGAATTCTCAAATTTTATTTGGGCCCAATTGAGAAAATCAGAATTTTTGAAGGTCAAATTGAATTGTTTTTAAGCTAATTACGCAAATTAAGGGCCAAATTGCGTAAATCAAGGGTAAGGGACCAAAGTGAAAAAGGCGCTCAAAGTCAAGGGTAATGTTGAAATTCGGCCAGGGGCACAATTGCATAAAATTATAAATTTAAGTCCAATTGAGGATGCAATTGAAACAATCATACATGGAAGGACCAAAGTGCACCTTTGCCTTCTCAAAGCTGCACAGCACGCACGCCATGCCTTCCCCGACGTCTCCTTGTCCCTGCAACCCGCCGAACGGCCGCCCACGCCTGCTGACCAGCCACCATCGCAGGCACGCCAGACACCACGCCACCGACCTGCAGCCACCCTGTCAGACCACCATCGCCTATAAAAGGCCGCCATGCACGACGATTTAGGGGGAGGAAAAACTGGGAAATTTTGCTTCTCTCTACAAGCAGTATTGAAATACATACAAGCACACAGCTGCAGTTCATCGTGGAGCAGCAACCATCCACAATACATGCAAAACACGTGTGCATATATAGTTTATATCAGTTATTGTTGGTTATTAACTGTTAACAGAAGTTAGTTGATTAACTAACAAGAATTAGTTATTTAGTTAGTTATCAGCTCATGTATATATAGATGAGAAGTATATATACGATGTAATAGGAAACTGAATCATTCAATACAATTATATCATTCAGTTCAATTCTCTCTTTTGTTAAATTCAATATGGTATCAGAGCTTTTTTTTTGAAAGAACTGTATCAATTTTTTTTTCATCAAGCAATGGCTGCAAATTCCAGTTACAATGCAGAAATTGATTCTGCGAATCCTTTCTTTTTGCATCATGGAGATAGTCCTGGAGCCATGATTGTCTCGAAGCAACTTATTGCTGAAAAATTACAACTCCTGGAAAAGAGCAATGGTAATGGCGTTGTCAGCCAAGAACAAAGCTCAGTTTTGTCAATGGCACTCTGCCTAAGCCTGCAAACCTGCATGATGCTCAAGGTCTGGCATGGACCAGATGCAATAATATGGTACTATCCTGGATAATCAACTCTGTTTCAACAGAGATTGCTAACAGTATCATCTACATAGATGATGCATCTAAAATCTGGACTGATCTGCAAGATCGTTTTTCTCAACATAATGGACCAAGGATTTTTCAACTACAGCAATCTATCTCCCGTTTGTCACAAGAAAACAATTCTGTCAGCACTTATTTTACTGCAATGAAAGGACTTTGGGATGAATTAGCCAATCATCAACCAGTTCCTGATTGCACATGTGGAGCCTTGAAGACTATAATGGTCTACCATCATCAACAACATGTTTATCAGTTCTTGATGGGATTGAATGAAAGTTATTCCCAGGTTCATGGTCAAATTTTGCTACTTGATCCTTTACCTTCAATAAATAAAGTGTTTTCACTTGTTGTTCAAGAGGAGAGGCAGCGTATGATTTCCTCATCAAGTCCATTATTTAATCAAAATACCACTGCCCTGTTAACAAAGACTATGTCTTCAAGTCGATTTGTTGCTAACAAATTCAATGTTCGCAAAGATCGACCTATTTGTTCTCACTGTGGTATTTCTGGACATACCATGGAGAAAATGCTACAAGCTTCATGGTTTTCCACCTGGGTATAAGTTCAACAAAGGCAGGAATATAAACTTGAATTCCAGTGTTCATCAGGTTTCTGGAAATCAGCTTACCATCACCTATGAGCAGTGTCAACAGCTTATGCAAATGTTCAAGCCAACTGTGACAGATCTGAATGCATCTGCAAATCAGGTTTCTTCATTCACAGTTAAAGATTCTGAATCCGAGATCATGCAAGGTGAAGGTATGACAAGTGCAGATGACTGTTTAGCTAAAACTCTTTTTTTCACACTAGATTTAACACATTCTGTTTTTTCATCTTCCGCATTTCCATATTATGAATCTTTGATCTCCAAACCTGCTACAAGCCCCTGGATCATTGATACTGGGGCTACAGATCACATGATCTGCTCCATTACTTTCTTCACAACCATTACTTCTACTGTCTCTAAGTCAGTGCGATTGCCAAATGGTCAATATGCATCTGTAACTCATATTGGAACTATCAAGATATCAGAAAACTTTATCTTGACAGATGTGCTTTGCATCCCCTCATTTTCATTCAATCTAGTATCTGTTAGCAGATTAACCAAAACACTACAATGCCGTGTTATTTTCTTACCAAACTTCTGTTTTGTTCAGCATCTCACAAGCTGGACAACGATTGGTGTGGGTAAAGAGGAAGGAGGTTTATACCATTTGCTGCCAAAGTCAGTTTCAGTTTTGTCTAGAAATTCGGTTTCAATCAACTCTGTAAATTCTAGACTATGTCATTCAATCAATAATGTCTCAGTTCCTATTAATTCATCTAAAGATTCTGTTACTCATGAATTGTGGCATTATAGATTAGGACATCCTGGTGCTTTCCCCTATGAAAATACTTTCCCCTATGATCCCTCATCATTTTGGGATGAACCGGTCGACCGGTTCATCAAGAGCAAGTCCAACCGGTCAACCGGTTAAATCCAACACCATTTGCAGCATCTGCCCCCTAGCCAAACAGCATCGGCTACCTTTTTCTCACAGCACATCCACCACTAAACAACCCTTTGACTTAATACACTGTGATATTTGGGACCCCCTTTTCAACCAAATCCATTACTGGTTCATCATACTTTCTAACAATAGTTGATGATCATAGTAGGTTCACATGGATACATCTCTTAGACAATAAATCGCAAGTCAGAACTCATATCCAGTCATTCTTCATACTAGTTGAAACACAATTTGATATCAAAATCAAAACATTACGATCAGATAATGGACTTGAGTTTAACATGCCTTCTTTTTATGCATCTAAAAGGGGCTACTCATCAACTTAGTTGTGTCGAAACCCCCCAACAAAATTCAATTGTTGAGCGCAAACATCATCATATTTTAAATGTTACAAGAGCCCTTCTTTTTCAATCTCATGTACCTCTTCAATTTTGGGGGGACTGTGTTCTCACAGCAGTCCATTTGATCAATAGAATTCCTTCACATATTCTGGAAAATAAGTCCCCTTATGAAGCATTATTCAAGTCCATTCCTACATATTCTCATCTGAGAATATTTGGTTGCCTTTGCTATGCCAATACTCTTCTAAGGCATAGGCATAAATTCGATCCTAGAGCCAAACCATGTATTTTCATTGGTTATCCATATAACATGAAAGGATATAAACTCTACGATTTAACACTTCATAGTGTGTTTGTATCAAGAGATGTGGTATTTCATGAAAATATCTTTCCTTTTTCTCTTCAAAATTCTGTGTCAATTAATGACCTTGTTTTACCTCTGTCTAATTCTTTGCATGACACAGAAGACTCTATACTCAATCCTTTACCTTCCTATTCTTCAACAATCCCTCCTGTCAATCAACCATCTTCCAATCCAGTCAGTCCACACTCACCCCATTCTGCAGAGCCAATTTATGTAGAACCAATTCCCACAAATTCACCATCTGTTTCAAGTACTTCTCAACCACATAGAAAATCTACTCGAATCAAACACATTCCTAGCTACTTACATGATTATCACTGTCATCTCACCTCAACTTCAGAACCCACACCATCGTCTACAGCAGCAGGTATCCCTCATTCTTTATCTTCAGTCCTTTCATACAATAAATTGTCACCCTCTCAAAGATGTTTTAGCCTTTCAGTCTCTACACTTGTTGAACCTGCATCTTATTCTCAAGCTATTAAGCATGAGGAATGACGTGATGCAATGGATAAGGAAATCAAGGCACTTGAACTCAACAACTCATGGTCCATTGTTGATCCTCCTGCATCTGCGCATGTGATTGGTTGTAAATGGGTTTACAAAGTGAAGTTAAAGTCTGATGGGACTTTGGAGAGATATAAAGCTAGATTGGTTGCTAAAGGGTATAATCAATGTGAAGGGTTGGACTATTATGAGATGTTTTCTCCAGTGGCCAAGATAACCACTGTTCGTGCTTTACTGGCAGTTGCTGCAGTCAAAAATTGGCACCTCCATCAATTGGATGTCAATAATGCATTTCTCCATGGACATTTAGATGAAGATGTTTATATGTCTTTACCTCCCGGGTTCATTAGTAAGGGGGAGTCTAAAGTTTGCAAACTTCACAAAATCCATTTATGGACTCAAACAGTCTTCAAGACAATGGTTTTGCAAAGTTTTCCAATGCTCTACTGGAATTTGGTTTTATCCAATCTAAGGCTGACTATACTTTGTTCACCAGAACTACCAAGGACTCTTTCATTGCCTTGTTAGTTTATATTGATGACATTATCGTTGCCAGTGATAATTCAGAGGCTGTCTCCCAGTTCATCAAATTACTCAATGCTCGGTTCCAGTTGAAGGATCTTGGTCACCTGAAATACTTTCTGGGTTTGGAAATTGCTCGTAGTGAGCTTGGCATTTCTTTATGTCAACGTAAATATGCCTTGGAAATTCTTGAAGATTCTGGTATGTTGGCATCCAAACCAGTTCATTTTCCAATGGAATCCAATGTTAAATTTTCTAAAGATGATGGTCAGTTACTTGATGATCCTTCTAGTTACAGACGACTTATTGGCAGATTGCTATATCTTACTATTAGCAGACCTGATATCACTTTTTCAGTTCAGGTTCTCAGTCAGTTTATGAACATGCCTCGTGTTCCCTATTTAGATGCAGCACGTTCTTCGTTACATAAAGGCCTCTCCTGCACAAGGATTGCTCTTTCCTGTCAATTCTACATTACAGCTAAAGGTTTTCTGCGATTCAGACTAGGCTGGTTGTATGGACACCAGGCGCTCTGTAACAGGCTATTGTATTTTTCTTGACAATTCTTTGATTTCTTGGAAATCCAAGAAGCAATCTACGGTGTCCAGGTCTTTTAGCCAAAGCTGAGTACAGGGCAATGGCTTTCTACTTGCTGTGAGATCGTGTGGTTACGCAGTCTCCTTCAAGATCTTCAGGTTCCTCCTCAAGTTGCACTTCTTTATTGTGACAGTAAGGCTGCCCTTCATATTGCTGCTAACCCTGTCTACCATGAACGTACCAAACGCATTGACATTGATTGTCATGTGGTGCGTGAGAAAATTCAATCAGGGGTTGTTCGCACTTTTCATGTTTCATCTGCTCATCAACTCGCGAATCTCTTTACAAAGGCCCTTGGTTTAACTCAGTTCTCTGCTTTGGTATCCAAGATGAGCCTTCTCAACATTTTTTCTCCTTGAGTGTGTCTCATCTTGAGGGGGAGTATTGAAATACATACAAGCACACAGCTGCAGTTCATCGTGCAGCAGCAACCATCCACAATACATGCAAAACACGTGTGCATATATAGTTTATATAAGTTATTGTTGGTTATAAACTGTTAACAGAAGTTAGTTGATTAACTAACAACAATTAGTTATTTAGTTAGTTATCAGCTCATGTATATACAGATGAGAAGTATATATACGATGTAATAGGAAACTGAATCATTCAATACAATTATATCATTCAGTTCAATTCTCTCTTTTGTTAAATTCAATAAGCAGCCCCTGCCTTCTCTCCCTCACCGTGAGCCTCCCCTCTTCACCAGTAACAAAAACACATCTTCAGGCGAATCTCCGGCGATGTTTCCCCGTGACTGCAACTTAAGAACCGAAACTTTGGAGGCTTCCTCCGGCCACCACATGCCACCGTTGACGACACCACCACGACAGAAATCACCACCTCGATCTCCTCTACTCAACGGTACTAACAGGTAAACTTTTCGCTACACTCGAAAATCTACTGTTCAATCGTCTTCTGCCTCTCGATCGGCCTGCATGCAGTGGGACGTCCCACTGTTCATGCGGGTCGAGGAGTAGAAGAGATGGGTTGGGTTCTAGGCCCGACCCATGTATGTTGGGCTTCCAGCCCAAAGAAATTTGGGCTTCCAGCCCACGAGGCTAGAAGCCCAGCCTATTCAGAGTGGGCTGTCAGCCTATTGGGGCTGACAGCCCAACCTATAATAAAATAAAAAAATAAAAAATAAAAAAATAAAAAATAAAAATAAAAAAATAAAAAATAAAAAAATATAAAAAATGTTTTTTTAAATATTTTTGAAAGATATGTATATATATATTTTTATTCTTATTACAAAAAAATCAAAAATATAAAATGTGTTTTTGTGCATACGGTCGAATTCCAAAGCTTTTCCCCTTGCACAAGACTCTCGCAGACCAATAGGTTCCTAGCGACATTAATACTAGGTGGTGACTCCTAATAATTATACATTAATACTAGGTGGTGACTCCTAATAATTATAGTCATAAATTTTACGACAATAAAGCAATCTCCCATTTTCACCGCGTGTCGTTGTCTCCCCCGAAATTAAGGGGGATGGCGGGGCGCGAAGCGCGTCAAAAAATCATCGTCGCGACAGAACACCACCACCATAGGGAGAACCACCTCATCCTTCTCTACTTGGCGGCAGTAGCAAGTAAGCTTGTGAAAATTTACGCATAGAGGCAACAACAATAATGTCAGCCAACCACCTTGTTACTTGTCACGTAACATGTGAACAATATGCAATTTCCTTTTTATTATTTATGTTTCTTTATTTCTTGGGTTGGACTGCTCTCGTCCCACCTTAGTTGGCTGGGCCGGGTCCAACCCAAGTCTAGTAGAGTTGGGCCTATGGCCCAACTAGGCTGTCCCGACCCATTTAGTTGGGCAAGGCCCACCTGATTTTTTTTTAAAATTATATTAATAAAAAACAAAAAAATATATTAAAGTGATTTTATAAGATAAAATTTTAAATTGAGTTTTATTTTTTCACATTTTAGTTAGTAGAAATCGAAAGAGAAGATAGAAAATCACAAAAAAAATATAAAGAAAAGAGAAAGTATTTGATGACCCATTCTAGTAATTAAAAAAGACTAATCTTAAAATCAATGAGTTCATCTTTGTAAGGATAGTTTCCATTTAACCATGCTAGAAAAAGTGGATATATAGGAGTTTATAATTTTTTTAAGAGTGTTTTATAGCTAAAAATGATCGAGGTTCCTAATTTTTTTTTATTGTTTTTAGATGAAAACAAATTGAAAAATAAGTTTATAATTCAAAAACATGGACTTCAATTTTTCTAGATGTTAGGCCCGATGAAACCTAACCTATCTCTATTCTTTTTTAATTCTTCATTTAAATATTAATTAATACTATCCTTTTTTAATTTTTTAAAATAGTAATTAATCTTTTATATATATATATATATACATATATATATATATATATATATAATTTCATAACACTTCAAAGAGGTTATTGCATTTTTTCTTATTTTCTTCCTCTTTTAGTTTATATAACTTGTATTTACATCATATATTTATAATAATACATATCATTTGTTTTTAGTGACTAAAATTAACTTAAAAGATGAAATAAATAAAAATGCATAAAATAAAAAGGACAGTCCAGGTATTAATGTATTAATTTCCCACTTTTGTATGCAATTAGTGTTAATGATTATATATATATATATATATTATTAATCTTATTATACAAAAACATCATCTTTTTAGTTTTTCAGGTAATTGTTTTTTCAATATCTAAAAGAATGTTAGGGAAAAACAAATCCAAGCCATGAGTCACTAGTTCAATTAGGAATTTAAATAATATGAAAACAAAACAATAAAAACAATATAAAAAGAACTAAACCTCAACCTATCCAGATTATCAAATAAGTCAATGTTGTAGGGTAAAAATGTAAAAACAATACAATAGAAAATCCTATTAAATCAAGAGAACTCAAAAACTCCATGATCATGAGCATAAGATTGAGATAATTTCATAGAAAGAAAATCAGAGAAAAAATTTGAAGGGCAAATGAAATAAATCAGTTTTATAAAAGAAAAAACAATAAACCCACGTTAAAATTTAAAAATGGTAATCCTGATCATGAACCCCAGGCTAACCCAATAGATGAGAAACCACATAAAATAATAAAGGAAAACTTAAAATAGGATTAAAAAAAAAATCTTCTTAAAAAAAGAAAAAACAACAATCGAAACTCGAGCGAGCTTCCTAAATATAGTCTAATCTCTAAAACTTGCAACTCATTAAATCTTAGATTCAGGTTCAATCAAGAGTCTAAATTCTTAACCAATTCAATTTTGTAGGTTTAAATCATGGAAAAAAATGTTAACAAAAAATCTTGCAAAAAAAGAGTAAAGAATAAGGATAAAAATGATAGAAAAAAAAACCAAAGGATGAAACTTGAGAAAATAAAACAATTTAAAAGATTATCCTAAAAAAAAATAGAAATTCAAAAAATAAAGATCAAATTTTAAACATTATGAAATCCTAGAGGGTGAAATGAAAAATATTGTAATTTCATATACTATTGACAAATTAAAAATAAGAAGGAGTGAAATTAAAAAAATAATAAAGGGTTAACCCAACACAAGAATAACTGCAAGCTGGTGGTCGAACAACGTCACCCTTGCCACCTGAATGATACAAGATCTATCAACATGGTAGGGCACACATAGGCACCATCAAATATTTTTAAAAATAATATTTAATACATGTGAATTAAAATAATACCATTGAAAAAACTTAAAATTTACAATAAAATCAATATAAAACAAACAAAAAAAGACCCATGACAGAGTTATATTGCTTTCTCTCTCTCTCTAAAAACATTAAAGTAATCATATTGTTTTGAAATAAATAAAAGGACTAAAACACCCTGAGCAAGGGCAACCTTGTGCAAATGCTTCAATGTTTTTTTTTTCCAAAGACAAGTTAATAATTATACAATTATAATGAATAGTGTTCAATATGTTTTTTCAAGGACACGCTAGTAACTATACCATTAACAATGAATAGTGTTCAATGTTCATGTCCTAGTAATCACCACTAGAGCTTCCTCATCATCTATCTTTCTATGCCAACTATTCATGTTGGTCCTCAATCTTTTGATAAATGCTTGTGGGTCCACCAAAATATGTTGATCACGAGGATCCAAAGTTGTGCCCATTAACATGTTCTAATGCTCCTAGGATGCACCATACACCTTATTTTTATATATAAAAAATTAAATAATACTATTTTTTTTAATATAATTAATAAAAGAATGCCTTTTCAAATATTATATTTTTTAATTACAAATGTGTACATGTTTTTATTAATCTTAAAAAACAAGACCATAGGAATTTTAGTTTTACATACATCATGGAAATAAAACTTATTTACACAGGAAAAAATACAGATGAATTATATAAATTTCTTTGAAAGATCATCAAATTAAAAAAATAAATACTAATTAAAAAATATGCACTAAACAATCTTTTTTTTTAAGAAGAGAGCGTGTTATTTGAAATTTATTTATTTTGGCAATTCTTTTCTTTATCAAAATATTTAATTGTCGGACCAAAAAATTATGAGTCATAAGAAAGATAATAATAAAAAATAATATTTTCATAGCTGTGTTGTAGATGTAATAAAAAAATATAAAAATAATAAATTGAAATTCTTTGGAGTCTATTTTTAACGCAATAATGTGAAAATAGAAAATTTTGACCAAAAAAAATTAGATCAACATGTTTGCAAGGGGAAACATCAACTAGTCAACTTGTTTGAAATAACTGAAAACATTAGATCTCTAACTAATTCAACATGTGAGTTACAAAGTCAACCATGGTTGTTGGACTAACAATAGGTATGGCCCACTTTCCAATCCCATGTTTTTTTTTAATTAAATAAACAATAACTCATTTGTTGCCCAAAATTGTGTGAGAGATGTCAACCGTATCTTGGTCAGGCAGCAAGCCGATAGAAATTAATTTTAGAAATGGAATATTATTCCACGTTGAACATTATTAAATAGTGATTTAGGGGATTTTCATGGATGGTTTGTATAAATTATCATTAGAGATTAGACTATTGCACGACTTAAAAAATTATTCAGAGCCAAGAAAGATTAAATCTTCAAGTAAAAAATCCCTAATCAATTTTAGATTTTTTTAATGAGATCTTAGATGCTCCTAATATAAATTTATTTTATTGTTCCTATTACGTTTATTTAATTAAAAAAAAGCCGAACAATAAGAACATTTTATGTTTTTGTTTTGGAATCTTACACTTGAAATAATTTTGAGCATCTTTGAATGCATGTGTTTACTAGTCATCGAGATGGTATTCCATTTTCTCCACGGTATATGGAAAATATTAAAACATGGTGCAATTCAGTATGTCACTGTTATCTGGGTAACACAGAATACACACACGTGTCTTAAAATTGCATCTCTGGGAATTTAGCCCAAACCAATCAAGGGGGCTTGCATTCAAAGATTCCACAAAAATCTTCAATGCTGTCATGTCTTTGAAATTTCAAATTTTAATGGGTTTATATATATATATATATATATATATATATATATATATATATATATAAAAGAACTAGAATCAAACAATAAAAAGTTAAAAAAATATATATTATAAAAAAAATAAAATTGTTGTAAAAACTTTGATTTTATAAAAACTAAAAATTATATTTTATTTTTTATTTTTTCATATATATATATAATTAATTAATTATATATAAATGGTACACCATTTCAAAATAACAATTTTGAAACTATATTATGTACCAAACATCAACCAATGACAAACTCACAAGTATGGTTTTAAAACGGGGGAGGACTAAGGTTGTGTAACAATATATATATATAAAATAATGGGAAACTCTTTGACTCGGGGAGGACTAGGGTTGTACTTATATATAAAATAATGGGAAACTTTTTCTCATGGACTGTTTTGAATGGGAGAGGAGAAGGTTGACTGGGCAATAAATATATGAAGCCTCTCTTGTAATCATTAAGTTTGTTTCTTAATGTGTATATATATGCCTAACCTCTACTCCTACCCTAGCTCTCTCTCCTCATAGAAACTCCTCTTCATCTCCCTGTAAAGGAATGGAACAAGTACATCTCTTCACGAAGAAACTAAAACCAACCCATATCAGCCATGCTCTTTCATTTCCCGACGCATGCCCTCGAGGCCTTTTCATTTCCTGAAGGAGCCCATACGACGAGATTTGAAGCAGTCGATGCTACTGATAATATATGGGGGTTTTGTTTATCAACCCGTCTGACTGGAGCACACCCAAAACCCGTTCTTCTACGCTCTTCTTGGCGTCGTTTCGTAGAGGAAAAAGGCCTTGTTCCCGAAGACAGGGTTGCTTTCTTCATGGAGAGATCAGGTGAAGCTGATGGCATGATCAGGAGGTACACGGTGAGAGCTCAGCGAAAAGTGATGATCTTGATGGGGCAAGATGTTTGGGTTGATGTCGAGGATGTTCCCCTGTACGGTCCACTGAACTAGCAGTTAAGTCTTCATGGTTTGTTAATACAATAGATCATGGACTATAATTATGTTTAATAGTTTGCTTAGCAGTAATCGATGTAAACTGTTGTATATATATGTTTTCCTGTTCGACTACAAATATCTGTGTAATTAATATCTTGCTTGGCTTCCAAGTTCCCCCCCTCTTCTTCTTACTGTTTGCATGATCCTCGGTGCCCTATGATCTTCGAAGAGAAAGGGTACGATGAAAGGTAATAAAAATAACTCGAGATGGTATGACCCAACTTTGTTCTACCGAATTATTGCCTCACCTGACTAATCTCATTTTTGGCAATACCATGGATATGATTTTGTAAGAATATATTGCAATTTAAGATAAAACTTGGGTAAAGCCCTGTCTGTTTATGGATATGGAGGATTTGGATTGAGTCGGAATCAATATTGAAGTGGTTAAATTTAGTTATTGAATTACATTTTGAGTAATTGGTCCAACTCAATCTCACCAAAGAAAATTCTTTTTCAAAACTAAAGCAATATTGTTTTACTGATAATTCAAAATTAACCCCATATGTTTAACGAGTGCAGCCCTTTCACGGGTCAACTCATGTATTGAGCTTGTTGAAAACTGGAGGCAATGGCTGCAGCGTGTGTATGTAATTAAATTGAAAAAAATATATAGCTCTATGATATAAGTAAATGATTGCACGTTAAATTAATGAATTATAAATTACCAAATATTAAGTTATGGAATTGAAAAAAAAATCAGCAAGAAAAAAAATGAAATTATAATGGATAAAAGTAATACAAAGAGTCTAATTAATCTCTCGAGTTAAGAGACCTAAATCTCCTAAGCCTCCAGATAAACACGGGTATGAAGCAAACCCACGCACAGAAGCTTTATGTTTTTTCTTAAAGAGTGAATGACAACAATGCTTTGAAAAAAAAATAGCAGGAGACATATTGTCTGTATTGTTTCCAGACCAAGAGAAGCCTATTTTAACCAGAATTTGACAAAAAGAAAACACATGTAAAACATATTTATAACCTCTAAAAACCTAAAAATTAGCTTATAAACTAACAATTAACCCGAAATTAAAATTCTTTTAGGGTTCATATCTATCATATTAGGTAAGTTTAAAGAAAAACTAACATCTTATATAAAGCTTAACATAGACTTTCTCTATCTATCAGCAAAATCTGACAAACTTTCTCTTTTCTCTATCAAACGAGAGATCAAAAAATAAAAAAATAAAGTTTCTAGACCATAATTTAATGTCATAAATGTTTAAGGACTAATATTCTATAATGCATGTTTAGCCTCAAGTTTAGAAAAAAACAATTTTTTTTTGTGTGTGTTTTTGATAGTCCTTTTCTTTGAATCTTGCTCTTCTTTAATAAATATATTTTAACTGGCCATTAATTTGTCTCTACAAGGGGGTGATGGAAAAACATGGGAAAAAAGAAAGAATAACACCATAGCAAATCATATTATTTTATTCCTTAGCAAACAATGATGAGTGACGTGATGAACATTATATTTTCCCAACATATTTTAAAGTGCCTTCATTTGTTTTCTTTAATTTAATGTTTTAGTTGAGAATAATTAGGAGGCTTAACCTAATAGTTAGCCAACCCTTTCTATATATATAAGTAGGACAATATACAATAGTAATGGTGGAGATTACCACATAAGAATATGACTACAATATTTTCTATATAGTTGCATTCTATAATAAGAATCATACTGGAGGTAGATTACATGACACAACCTTAAAGCATAATTACTGGAGATCTGATTCATAAACTCTGATTCTTAATAGTATGATATCCATATACTCAACGCCCTCCTAGCCCTACTAAAATAAAGCACCAAATAATCCTTGTAGTATAAAGATCAAGAATGAAAAAAGTTTCCAAAAAGAACAGACTAATACAAGATCTAATACAGGTAGTTCGCACAACGCTCCAGGGTCCGTAAACATCAGTACATAGCTGAGCTGGAAAGAAATGTACAAGCTTTGGAGGCAAGTATCTCTATCTCTGCAGAAGCTGACGTGAAGTGTAATTTCCATTTCATTTGTAAGAGTGTTGAATGAATTGCAAGATTTTCTGATGTCATAATGTACCTCACAGGCAGAAGGATCCGAAGTTTCAGCTGAGCTTGAATTTCTCAATTAGCAAAATCTTATGCTAAGCATGAAGAATAAAGCTCTTAAGCAACGGTTACAAAATTTGGCCCAGGAACAACGTATCCAATACTGTAAGCACTAATTATTGATTTCTGACCGTTAAGGTGCTGATATATTGTCCAAAAACACATTTAGTTTTTCATAATGCTAAAACGGGAAGCATCTACATATAGTTAAAGTTTCAAGATATTAGTGGATATGATATAACTGTTGGAAATTACCATTTGTGCCTCTCATGACACGCCCATGTTCTTGATCATGCAAACCCATGATCATGGAGATAGATCATATGGTTTGATCATGGGGATCAATTGATTGATCATGACTAATTATCTCCTTGATGGAAGGAGAAAATTGGAAAATAAATTAATAAGTGGGATCCCTGATCTACCTATAAATAATAGCTTGTGTACTCCATCTACGACTATTGGTAGACATAGATCAGAAGGTTCCTCTCCTAAAACTTTTATTATTTTAAAGTTATATTATTGTTGCTACATTGGGAAAAAACTTTGTTGTTGCTGCTGCAATTGAAAATTCATTTAAATACCTAAGCAACAATGGCTGGAGGTATTTATAATCTAAATTTTCGCTGCTATATGTATTTAGCATTCAATATATAAAGTATGTATAAAAATAACCATATCTAGCTTAAGTTTAAGCTTTTAGTTTGAGTGATTCCACATTGTATCTGAATCTCATTCCCCAAGTGATTGAAAATTTGAATCCGACCATCCATAATCTTTATTTTAATTGAAATTAAATTTCAACTCTTGGTATTATGGTCCACACAAGTTTCAATCACAAAAAGTTTTTTACTAGTCCTTGGGTTAAAATTCTCATATCTTGCCAAAAAAAAGAAAGGAAAAAGAAGAAAGAATATTGAGAAAGTGAATCCTCCAGAAAGACAGGAGTATAACATCCTCCAGCTTTCCTGAAAGAAATAAAAAATCCAGCTTCACTTCCGCACTCCGTGACCTTGTCCTCTTGCTGTCATTAATTATAATAGAAGGCTGTTACAACCTTAGTTTAACTCCTGTTCCGTTAACTCATTGTTGGGCAGATTAGCAGCAGCTGTGCTCACCTATCTTCATCTTGAAAGCGTCAAATCTTCTTTTCACTTTGAACTTTTCTTGAAGCTCTTGCAATCTTAAAAACTAATAAGTAAAAGTTTTTCCAACAAGCCATGCAAGTGAGCATCAATGGAGGAAACCAGGACAAGCTGGGATTGGAGGTGTGCTAAGAAATAGCCGTGGTCCATGCGTGAAGAAAGGGCAGTTTTCTTAGTGTTTCCATTAATGGACATAGAATTAAAGAGACGCAGTATCCTCCATGGCATTTTTGCTAACCAAATCTGAGTCCACAACCCAATTAAGCTGACTTGCCAACGATGAGGGAGCACTAATCTCCAATGGCATAAATTAATCATTGAATAAATAAACTCTTAATTTATTCAATGATTAATTTATGCCATTGGACTTAATATTTATATATATTTGTCCAATACTCATTTATTTTGACCTTGAATTTGTATTGTTTAGTCTTGGTCACAATAAAATATGACCTGACTCTCAACTTTATGTAAGAGCTTCAACTTTATTTTTTTCTTTGTTTACCATGCAAGTCCTTTTTTTTTTTTAATGTTTTTTTAGACGAGTTTGGAGAATAACCCATTGACAATATGTAAATTAGTGATGAATTAATTCCATCGCTAATATGAATTTAATCATTAAAAGAATGACACATAATCTTTTCTATCGATGATATGATATAATTAATTTTTTGATTATTGCATTTTTTTCCATCTTTAAATCCATCGGTGAGTATATTACTAAGTGACATGAACTTCACACAAGAAACAAAATGGTTCCCTTTTCTCCAAGGTATATGAAAAATATTAAAACATGATGCAATTCAGTGTGTCACTGTTATCTGGGTAACACACGTAATACACACGTGTCCTAAAATTGCACATCTGGGAATTTAGCCCCAACTAATCCAGGTGGCTTGCATTCAAGGATTCCGCAAGAGTCTGACTGGACTGGAATCAAGCTGTCCCATCTTCCAGCTGAGAAGAGAGGTACAGTTAGTTTGGAATTTTATATTGTCTTAGTGTACAAAAAAATCCTACAACCTAGACAGTGCCGCATGAGTTCAAGTGGAGTCTCTGCTGTGGATCGGTGATCAAACAGCGTATAGTCAATAAATAAATTTACTTATTACTCAACTACTAAACCTGATAATTTCTCACAATCATAAATAGTGATTTTAGAAAATAGTCGAATCCCAACCTCATTATCTCTATAGATCCCTACCTGTGGGTTCCCTTTTGACTTTTCAATTAAACCAATGACTTGAACTTATATGGTAGACTGATAACACAGAAAATTTATCTACCCAAATAGACACTTAGGGTGAGATGTGTTGTGGGCCACTGAAAAATTGTACCACACATTCGTAGAGCTTTCCGGCCATTAAAATAATGGGAAACTTTTTCTCATGCGTGTTTCGAGCGTGGTTGAGACTTGGGACTTGAGAACCAAACATGGACAGTTACGAAATGACGAATAGCTGAGGCAATGGTGGAGAAAGTCTGCAATCAGCGAGTAGGGTTGTGTACGCAATACATACATACATACATACATACATGTGTGTGTGTGTGTTGCGTAGTATGTCGCACGTTGTCGTGGGTGTATGTGTTGCATGAAGCCTCTCTTGTAACCATTAAGTTTGTTTCTTAATATAGCTAACCCTCTACTCCTACCCTAGCTCTCTCTCCTCATAGAAACTCCTCTTCATCTCCTGAAAAGGAATGGAACAAGTACATCTCTTCACGAAGAAACTAAAACCAACCCATATCAGCCATGCTCTTTCATTTCCAACCCATGCCCTCGAGGCTTTTTCATTTCCTGAAGGAGCCCATACGACGAGATTTGAAGCAGTCGATGCTATTGATAATGTATGGGGGTTTTGTTTATCAACCCGTCTGACTGGAGCACACCCAAAACCCGTTCTTCTACGCTCTTCTTGGCGTCGTTTCGTAGAGCAGAAAGGCCTTGTTCCCGAAGACAGGGTTGCTTTCTTCATGGAGAGATCAGGTGAAGCTGATGGCATGATCAGGAGGTACACGGTGAGAGCTCAGCGAAAGGTGATGATGTTGATGGGGCAAGATGTTTGGGTTGATGTCGAGGATGTTCCCCTGTATGGTCTCTGAAGAGCTTGACGTCTGAGCTGTTGATACGAAAATATACAGTGCTTTCCACTGAACTAGCAGTTAATTCTTCATGGTAATGTTAATACAATAGATCATGGACTATAATTATGTTTGATAGTTTGCTTAGCAGTAATCGATGTAAACTGGTGTAGATGTTTTTCTGTTCGACTACAATATCTGTGTAATTAATATCTTGCTTGGCTTCCAAGCTTCCTCCCTCTTCTTCTTACTGTTTGCATGATCCTTGGTGCCCTGAAAGGGTACGATGAAAGGTAATAAAAATAACTCGAGATGGTATCACCAACTTCGTTCTACCGAATTATTGGAGACATCAAGTGTGACTGTCTCTGCCTCAGTTGACTAATCTCATTTTTGGCAATACCATGAACATGTTTTTGTAAGAATATATTTGAATTTAAGGTCAAACTTGAGTAAAGCCCTGTCTGTTTAAGGATATGGAGGATTTGGATTGAATCAGAATAAATATTGAAGTGGTTAAATTTAGTTATTGAATTAAATTTTTAGTAATTGGTCCAACTCTAAATATAGTTCAACTTTAATGTTGCCATTGATGTTCAAAATAAGGAGGGCCAAATGGGTTCTTCCATTCCTTCAAGTTTACTAAATCATGTTTATCAAGCTAAATTTATATTATAATAAAAATATCTTATACTTTTAATATATTTTTTTCATTGAAAAAAGTATAATTCCAACCATGGTAAAGTGCGGGTAAATAACTAATCTCTATCTAATTCAACATGTGAGTTACAAAGTCAACCATAGGAAGTTGGACTAACGATCAATCCCTATATTACAAACAATGAATGAAAAAAACTCGATAGTTTTATTAAAAAGATTATATTAATATAAAACAAGATATTTTTTAGGGAACAACCTTATAAGTTATAAATGATGATGGGTCTTGTCAAGTTTGAAATGGCTGCCCATGCATCCTTTACTATGTATCATAAAGCAAAAGAAATTATTCAGGAGAAAAAAAGCAAATATAAATCATAAAAAAGTGAAAAAAAACTCGATAATTGTATTAAAAGATCATGTTAATATATAAAAAAATCTTTTTTAAAGCATATTAATTTTTGATTTATTTCAAATCTTCAAAAAGGAAAAGAAAAGATTATTGCCACAAGTTTCTTCTATGGGTTCCACCACATTACATCGTGGAAAGAACAAAGGGAAGGTTCCTGGAGATTTTCCACAGTTACAACGTTAGGCAAAGAGTTAAGTTGCGATTTTTTAAGATTATCTCATCAAGCCAGATTTAATAATAACAATAAAATTCTCCGTACTCTTAATATTTTTCTTATATTTGTTTTTATCTAACCTACAGCAGAGTGCTTGCCAATGGAATATTATAATATAGTTATTGTTTGAAATATTGATATTTTAATTTATTTTTTTTAATTCAGCCATATGTATAAAAACAAAATATTTTTTATTGTTTTTTTTTTAATTTCAGGAAAAATTAAATATTTATACTAAGTTTATATCTTACAGTGTAATTCTACGACCGATATTGACAAAATTAGTATAAAAAAATGTCATTAAATTAAACATATATTGGAAAAGCCCTCATTTTATTTTAAATTGTTTTTTGCATTTTCAGAGAAAAATAAGTATTTTTAATATTGGATTTGTAACTTACAGCATGAGTCCAAAACCTGATATTATGAGTATTTTTGAAATAACCATTTGTTTTTTTTTCATATTTTTTGTTTTTTAAATATTATTTATTACTAAAATATAATATAAATATATGGGTTAGGCCCAAGCAATAAAATTGAGTCGGACCTAATTGCGTGAGGCCGGCTGGCGACTCAACTATTTCTTTTTAAAAAATGAGTTGGACCCGAACATGCTGAACCCCCTCTTTAGATGTGAAAATGAGAGAAAATAATGCTTTCTTGGTGGAGATTTATAGGTTGTTAAAGTGAAAAATCTTGTCTTTATTTGATGTAAAATTTCAGATCTTGATTCAACTTGTAAGCAATCTAACAGTTGGCTCCAAATTGCTATCATTAGTTGTCAATTTGATAGTTAAAAGTTGTCTGAGCTGTCCACTTTGGGATAACACTGCAATAACTGTCGTGTCAATCAACCAAAATGGACCATATCATGGTGCAGAAAAATATAAGACCATCATTTTGGGTCAAATTTGGTGAAAAATATGAAGTTGATTATGATGCCTAACACAAAGTATAATCATGCAAATAACCGATTGGTGGTACCATGTGGGTCTATTACAAGAGCTAGGGCAAAGAGACTTAAAAGACATTAAATGGGTTAGTTTAGAGCACATGAATCAAGATGAACCTAAAGGGACAAATGACACCTATGAAGCTTAAAGGACAACCTCTAGTTCATCTAATCAAAGTCTAAGAGGGTCTTATTCAAGTTCTGAAAAGGACTGACATGTTAGGCTTTATGACAACCTTGATTTGAGCTTATTTTTTCTAATATGACATGAAGTCCAAGTCCAGATTATTTCCTAAAGAAGGGAGAATTTTTTAGCATACAAAGAAGAAGTTTCCTAAAAGCCAACAACATTGAAGACCAAATAAATATTTTTTATTTTATTTTTATATGGCTGCAACTTATATTTTTATTTAAATTTCATATTTTATATTTTAAAGATAATAAACATTAATTGAGCTTAGATACTTAGGGATTTGGGTCTGATTGTAAGTGAGATTTATACAAGTCCATATCATTGTGTATTCTAGGGTTTAGCTTAGGCTAAAAACACATATGTAACCTAAGTTTTAAATTAGTTTTTTTGTTGCTTAATGATATTGAGATTTACAACAGTAACTTTGTGTGTTTGTAAGGTGAGAATTCTTTTTTCCCCGGTTCTCTAAAGGACTAAAAATTACTTATCGAGGTTCAACTAACTTCGTGGCGTCAATCAATATTTATTGTTCGTTAATTGCTATTCATTGGGTGAAGGTTTTAATCAAATAATATTGGTGTCTAGGTACAAGTTATCTTTGTGTCACACCCTATCAAACCTGATTTACTTGGTTTTACGAGAATTGATGTCTTTGCATGTGGGATGCTTGACCACGTGATCAAGAGATTCACATCAGAAGCATTAATTGCCTTTGCAAAGTGGCCACTCGAGTTGTGTTTTTAAACAAAAAAGAGGGGGGGATGAACAATAGCCAAACAACGTGTTGTTTGGTATTTGTTTTCTTTCCTTTTCCTCACTTTAAAATAGTGTTGTTTTGGGTATTTTGGACAAAACAAAGTTTAATTTAGTCCTTCATTGTTTAATTCCTTTCAATTGCACCTTTAATTGACCATAAACTTTTAATTTTGTAAAATATTACCCCTGTTGAACTTTAATGTTAGTTCTGGATTTATAAGCCTTTTTCATGTTGTTCTTTGGTATTAGATTTATGTAATTTGATCTACAATTGACTATTAAACTTTTAATTTTTTTCAGCTTCACCCATGGTTTTAGTACAATGGATCCTCGTAGTCCAACACTTTTTACATATTGGTATTTGAATTTGAATTTCTTCTATTTAGACCTTAATTGACCCTATTGATTTGTTTTTGCATATTTGCCCCTGATTTTAATCAATTGACTTGGTAAAAATTAAATTTAGTCTTCTAAAATCTCAATCTTCTCAATTAATCCCAAATTAGACTATAAAACTTCAATTTTTACAAATTAAATACAAATAAAATTAATTAGACCTATTTAAAGTATAATTAAGTCCTTGCACCTCATTAAATCCTTTGGTTGGACCTAAATTATTGCCCAAGCATAATTAAAACATTAGTTGGTCCATGAGAAAATCAAAATGGCTTATTTAAAAACTAAAAATAACCATGATTTGTCTAATAATCATTTATTTTGACTTTGAGTTTGCTTTGTTTTTTTCTTGAGCAAAACAAGATACAATCGGGCTCTCAACTTCATCAAAAAATTTCAACTCGATTTTTTCACCATGCCAATCTTTTCTTTCATTACGGGTGAATTTAGAGGATAACCTAGAAATGGGTTATGACACCTAAAAAAAATAACAGTTTAACCCTAGTTGTTGTTGGTATTTCAACTTTAATACTTATTCTTTTGATTTTTATTTTTTGTTCTTAACCCTTTTATAAAGTCTTATTTGATTTCAATTCTATAATCCCATCCTAATTTGGTGTGTGTGTGTGTATTTTTGGTTCTCATTCTTTTGATATCTATTTTTTTCCTTGGCCATTTGGTAACTTTTTTA
Source organism: Salix koriyanagi (assembly GCA_029228605.1). Classification (NCBI taxonomy): domain Eukaryota; kingdom Viridiplantae; phylum Streptophyta; class Magnoliopsida; order Malpighiales; family Salicaceae; genus Salix; species Salix koriyanagi. Next base: position 13,442,040 of record CM055329.1, read on the forward strand.
TTCATTTTTAATTTTATTATTCAATTCAAATTGATGGTATTATACTTTCTAATTTGGTCCACATTATTAATCTTTTTAATTTCACCATTCAATCAAAAAATTAATTTTATTTCTTATGTCAATTTTGATCATCATTGTTTTTTTTTTGTTTTGTTTTCAATTTCACCCTTTAATAAAATATAAAAATTATTTTGTATTTCCATTTTGGTTCTTATTATTTAAGTGTTTTTTTTTTATCTTTTTATATAATTAATATTTTTTTTTATCATTGAATATTTGATTGATTGAAAATTGAACTTCAAAGTTTTTCTAGATAAAATACTTGAAGTCTGATGACCTAAGTCACAATTTTTAAAAGTTAACATTGTTTTTTTTTTAAAGGGTTTATAATTATAATTATATTTTTTCTTGTTTATTCCATCTGCATGATTAGGAATACGGGTTTGACAAAATATTCGTAGTTGACTACTAAGATTACAAGTTTATCATGTTAACTCAAGTTAACCATGACCATTTTTTTTGTGTCTTTTTTTTACCTATTTTGTTCTTTCATATTTAATGGTTTTTGAATGGAGAAACATTATTTTTCCTTTTTTTTCAAGTTTTCCTAATCACTTTTGTTTTTAGATTTGGTCAATCAATATACTGTCATTTTCTATTTTGTTTTCTTCTAATTAAGATTGAATTAACTTATTCAACTTATTTGGGTCCATGACTTAGAATCACATATATAAAAAAAATTAAATAACTCAGCTTCATTGTGAAGCACGGACACCACAGCTATTCATTGTACTATTTCGATTGATTATGAATAAATAACAAAAATATTCCTTCATAATATCATGACATTATATATAATATAGCTATTGCTTGAGATATTAATATCTAGATACGTTTTAAGAAAGATTAAAATAATTAGAATCCAAAGGATATGTATTTTATTTTATTTCTTTATTATATTATTGTGAATTTATTGAAATTAGTATTAATGACTCATGTCCATAATTGTATTGTATGGTTATTGGAGGTTTTGATAAAGGTTTCTTTGTCCTATCAAATCAAGATGAACATACTCCTAAAAATACAAGTGGCTTAACTAGCAGGGCCCACCGCTATCATGCATGATGCAATCTCTTGATCATCATCTCAGGAATGGTTTTGTTGTTCTCTTTGATTTCAGGTAGTCCGCGACGGGTGATCGAAATAGTCGAATTCTTGCTTTGGGGTAACCACTTCCCAATCATCATCCTCATGGAGATCGCTTGTCTCCTTTGCCCCGGTCTTTCTTTTTATAAAGTAGCACGTTCCTCTACGGAGTGCAAGCTGCTGTTAATGTTCTCTTAATACCATGTTGCTTGTAAAATATAACAAACTCTTTTGAATTGATCCCCCCCCCCCCCTCTTTATTAGTACACAAACATTTAATGGACAAACTAGTTTCATTCTTAACAAGTTTCTTAAGACATTTAAACATGTTTAAAGCTTCAGACTTCTCGCTCAAAAAATATATCCATGCCTTCCTACTGAAATTATCTATGAAACATAATGAGTACCTTTTCTTGCTTGCTGTTAGATATTGGAGAAATTGAACCACAAATATCTGCATATATTAGTTGCAACCATTGTATGGCTCTCCATGTGTTGTTTGTCGAAATTAGATTTTTATATTGTTTCCCCAGTATATAGGATGTCACATTTGATGCAGATAGTTGTGGAAAACCATGAATCATGTTCTTAGACTGTAGTGTTTTTAAACCTTTATGGCTTAAGTGCCCATACCTGCAGTGCCAAAGATGGCCAGGTCTGAAGTTGTTATGTGAAAACATGTAATCTTCTCCTTCGTGTGTTGAGTATTTACCAGCAATAAGAACCTTCTATTTTCTATCATCTCAGATTGTATTACAATGCCTTTCTGTGGATGATATATATGACACTTTCCTAACTTGAACAAAATCTCGAATCCCCTCTCTTGAAGTTGCCTAATGCTTAGGAGGTTGTTCTTCAACTTTAGAATATAGAAATACCTCAGTGATGACTACTCCCATTCAGAAGTAGTCTCACCTTTCCTCTTCCAAGAATAGTCATCTTGGTATTGTTTCCAGTTTTAATGTCTCTCGAAATGACTCATTTAATTCACAAAATGCAACCTTGTTCCCACTCATATGATTTGAACAACCTGAATCAAGAAACCAAAGATCTTCTTGTGCTGCTTGGTTCATCTCAACAAATGACATCAAAAGCATCTTTTCGTGTTCATTTAAATGAGCATAATTGACTTCCTTCTCTCAAGATGGACATTATATTGAAAATGCCCAAGCTGATGGCACTTGTAGCAATCAATGGTAGCTTTGCTCAAATCTTGACGACCTCTCCTCTCCCTCTGCCTCCATATCTATCACCCACAATCACTTTGAATGCCTGCTCCTCACCATTGCTTCTGTGAAATTTTTGTTCATGCACAATGAGTGAACTTTGTAGTTCATCAATGGTGAGTTTGTCAATATCCTTAGATTCTTCAATTGAAGCAACTATATAGTTGAATTTCTCAATTAAAGTTCTAAGAATCTTTTCCACTATAGTGATGTCCTTATCTATTCTCTGTTGCTCCTCATTTTATTTGCTATACTCATGACACGAGCAAAGTATTCAATAATAGTTTCACTTACCTTCATTTTCAGAACCTCAAACATCCCTTTTTAGTGCTTGAAGAGTGGATCGTTTGACCCTTGCCCTGCCTTCAAACTTCTTTCTCATGGAATCCCAAATCTGTTTTGAGGTTCATTTATCCAGAATTTGTTCAAGAATTGTCCTGTCAATAGACTAGAACAAATAATTTTTTACCTTAAGATCCTTCAGCTGCAAATCCTCTAATTGCTTTTGTTGTTCTTCAGATAACGCCATGTTGGCCACTAGTTCTTGGTAACCAGTTTCAATCAAGCTCCAATACCCTTTGGATCTCAAACGATTTTCCATAAGCATGCTCCAATGGTCATAATGACCATCAAAGCGTGGGATAACTGGTTGCAAAAAATCTTCTCTTCACTCATCTCCCTTTTCTTCTCTGTGTTTGGATCTCTCGGAGTTGAGACAAGTAGTTTGGGCTGAATGTATTGAGCATAATACCTAATACGGCTGCTCCTCTTGTATATAAGTAGGGTATTTGTACATGTGTTATGGTGTACCCTATTACACAAGATAAGTATACATAAATATTTCCTATATAAGAATACATTCCCTAATATTCCCCCTCAAGCTGAGGGTGGGTTATCCACATGAAGCTTGGAACGTAAGGAAATAAAAACAGAGGAAGCAAGTGGTTTTGTAAGAATATCTGCTAATTGATCCTTGGAAGGGATGAAGCGAATCTGAATTTCCTTCTTAGTCACTCGATCACGAACAAAGTGATAGTCAACCTCAACATGCTTTGTACAAGCATGAAAGATCGGATTAGCAGACAGATATGTGGCACCCAAGTTATCACACCAGATAGTCGTAGCAGAACTAGGAGAGATGCATAAGTCTAGCGAAGCCAAAGAACCTCAGCAGTACCATCGGCTAAGGCTTTATATTCTGCTTCGGTGGAGGAGCGAGCAACCGTGCGTTGCTTGCCAGATTTCCATGAAATGGGTGTAGACCCAAGGAATACCATGTAGCCACCCGTAGATTTTCGGTCGTCAATACTGCCGGCCCAATCGGCATCAGTAAAGCCATGAAGAGACAAAGTGGTGTCCCGAGTAAGATGAAGACCAAAGGAGGAGGTACCTTTGAGATAACGCAGAATACGCTTAACTGCAGCCCAGTGTCCTTCGGTAGGAGCATGCATAAACTGGCATACTTTGTTCACAGCATAACAAATATCAGGTCTAGTAAATGTTAGATACTGAAGAGCACTAACTACCTGGCGGAAGTGAGTAGCGTCTGAGAACAATTCGGTAGACTGCAAATCAAGTTTGGCAATAGAAGCAGGTGTATCAACAGGTTTACATGATGTCATACCTGCACAATTCAGAATATCCAGAACATACTTGTGTTGACTAAGCACAAGACCCATGCTAGTGGGAGCAACTTCAATCCCCAAAAAATAGCGAGCATGCCCCAAATCACGAAGTTTGAACTCCGAGCTCAGCAGAGTAATAAGACGATGAATAAGTGCAGAATTATTGCCAGTAATCAGGATGTCATCAACATAGACAAGTAAGTAGCATATATCATGAGAACCACTCAGAATAAATAGGGAAGTATCAACCTTTGAAGCCCGGAAACCAATAGTTAGAAGAAAGACACTTAGGCGCATGTACCAAGCCCGTGGTGCTTGTTTCAAACCGTATAGAGATTTATGAAGACGACAAACATGTGTAGGTAAGGTGGTGTCAATAAAACCGGGGGGTTGCTGCATGTACACAACCTCATTAAGTGAGCCATTAATAAAGGCATTATGTACATCAAGTTGCCGAATTTGCCACCCTTTTGATACTGCAATTGTGAGAACTAACCGAACAGTAGTTAGTTTAACAACAGGACTGAAAGTTTCAGAATAATCTATACCTTCCTGTTGTGTGAACCCCCGCGCAACCAAACGGGCTTTATAACGATCAACTTCCCCATTCGCTCGGCGTTTTATGTTGTAGACCCATCGGGAGCCAACAACATTCATAGAAGGATCAAATGGTACCAAGGACCAGGTGGTATTAGCATGTAAGGCAGAAATTTCATCCTTCATTGCAGAATGCCAACACTCAAATCGGTCAACCTCCTTAAAGCTCATAGGCTCAAAATCAGAGGGAGACATTACCCGCGAAGGAGAGACTGACGGAGAGGAGACGATCAAGGAGCTGAGATTGGCTGTCTTCGGCTGCCTAGGCCGCAGCACCATAGAGTGTTGCCGAAGTAATGGTGGAGCAGACGGCACAGTAGTGGAGGGCAGCTGTGGAAGAGAGTAAGTGGAAAGATCCACACATAAGTCCAAACCTGGTATAGACTAATCCGAATGTCCAGATGATGGAGATGATATGGATGGCAAAGCTGGAGAGTCCGCAGCTGCAGATAAAGGAGATGAAGGTTGAACTTGAGCCGCTGATCCTGTACCTGCATAATGATCAATAGACATAGATGGAGATGGTGAAGAAACGGACTGGTTAGTGGGAGGGACGGGTGGTGCTGGAACGGGATTTACGGAGGAAAGGGTGAGGGAAGGAAGGTTGGAGACAGCCACGGGTGTAGAGTTGGAGTTTGGATCTCTCTTTTCTTCTCTGTGTTTGGATCTCTCGAAAACAACTTCTATGTTTGGATCTCTCTTTTCTTCTCTCGAGCTTCTAGGACAAGCTCTGATACCAAATTGTAAGGAATTGTAATTTGCAAGAGAATGACTACCTTATTCGATTGATGAAATTGGCTTTAAATAGCCTTTACAAAGTAACAGAAATGGAAAAGTATTGTGCAATGAACACCCTAACAATTAGGGATCTTATTGCAGCTAACACCCTAACAATTAGGGATCTTATTCTAACAAATTATTTTATTGTAACTGAACAATAACTTTTCATTCTGTTGTGAAGACTTGTGTACTGGTCTAGGTTAGATTCAGATAAGATCCTATTCTTTCCTAGACGTAACTCCTTAACATTTGTTTTCATCTTGCTGAGGAGGATGTGTTTCTTCCTTCTGCATTTTCTACTTGACTTCCCTGGTAATCATATCTGTGGGTGACAGATATCTTTCTTTCTCTTAGATGAATCTATGGATATGCAGTGGCTTATATATGCTATTTCTACATTTCTGATCTGTTAATAACCAATCTAAAATTTGGTATGATGTCTATGGCTGTTAGATGTTGCTGTTTAGTAGTTATTTTAGAGACATGTTTGTAGAAGCTAGAAGTCAAAAAGTGATACTTTTGTCTATAGCACTTGAAATTCGCAAAGCGCTCCAGGGTCCGTAAACTTCAATACATGGCTGAGCTGGAAAGAAATGCACAAGATTTGCAGGCAAGTACCTCTTTCTCTGCATGCGGAAGCTGATGTGAGGTGTAATTTCCATTCATTTGCAAGAGTGTTGAATGAATTGCAAGATTTTGTGATGTCATAATGTACCTCACAGGCAGAAGGATCCGAAGTTTCAGCTGAGCTTGAATTTTTCAATCAGCAAAATCCTTATTCTAAGCATGGAGAATAAAGCTCTTAAGCAACGGCTAGAAAATTTGGCCCAGGAACAGCGTATCAAATACTGTAAGAACTTTTGTAGGGGGCTTGTTTTATAGATTTATTTGGTGTGGAATAATCAGATGGTTGGATTTGAAAAGGGCTCATCAAATTTGTGTAATATTAATCTTTAATGATGGGAAGTATCAACATTTTGCTAAATGGGAAGCATCTACGCATAGTTAAAGTTTCAAGATATTAGTGGATATGATAGCTTAAGCTTAAGTTTTTAGTTTGAGTGATTCCACATGTCAGAAATTCATTGACTTGATTGAAAATTTTAATTTGACCATCCATAATCTTTATTCTAATTGAAATTAAATTTCAGCTCTTGATATTATGGATCCATGCAAGTTTGAAGATCATTTTTTTTTTAGAAGATATTTTAATGAATAATATAAAACTTATCCTTTCTCTAGAAGGTTGAGTGATTCTTTGACACTGGAAGGGCTAAAGGCGGGGCTTTAGGTTTAACTATCAAGTCAGTTGGCAAGGTTTTTTCCATACAACAAAAAAATTTGGGAATACTTCTCTCTTGTATGTCTTGTATAAGTTCTTATAGAGAATTAGATCTCTTGGAAAGTGCTTTGCCTCTTAGAAGCAATATCTGCTGCTATTACCAGTCAATGATAACTCCACTGGTCCTTAGGTTTGAATTCTCATATCTTGCCAAAAAAAGAAAAGAAAGAATATTGAGAAAGTGAATCCATGAAACTCCAATTAGTTTCAGATTGAGTCGCTGAGGGTTGGTTGAGTTTCTCCTTCTAACAACAGAAAATCATATTTATAATGTTAGATAATAATATAAATTATATTTTGGGGTCTTATTTAATAGTTTAAACTTTTAGATGAAATGATTTATTGACATGGTATTAGAATCTTGTTGACCCAATGGTCACGAGTTCCAATCTCACAACCCTCATTCTATTTGATAAAAATCAAAAACGCGGTAGTGTAGGCCTGTGTGCAAGTTTCAAACCCAAAAAACTTTCAATTGAGAGAGGATGTTAAAGAATAATATAAATCATATTATAGAGCCTTATCTAACAACTTAAACTTTTATATGAGATGATTCCTTGACATATAACATCCTCCAGCTTTCCTGAAAAAAAATAAAAAAATCTAGCTTCACTTCGGCACTCCCTGGCCTTGTCCTCTCGCGCTCATTAAGTATAATAGAAGGCTGTTACAACCTTAGTTTAACTCCTGTTCCGTTAACTCATTGTTGGGCTGATTAGCAGCTATGCTCACCTATCTTCAGCTTGAAAGTGTCAAATTCTCTTCTCACTTCCAACTTTTCGTGAAGCTTTAGCAATCTTAAAAACTATACAGGTATATATTTATATCTTCTTTTGTGTGCAATATATTTGTAATCTATATGTATTCCTTTTATTGCCATCATGTTGTGCACCTATCCCCAAGTGACGTGACGTGATGACAAAAGACTTGAGATCTGCATAGCAGTTCTTGAATTCGAGTCAAGGCGTGCATCTCTTGTAAGAACCTGGGATAACCAGGGTTTTACTCGCTCACCTGGACCCACAAACTGCGCTTTCCGGAAAGTGAAGTTTCCTCGAATCCAAAAAAAATAAAATATCAGAAGATTAGTGAGAACGAGCAGGAAGATGGGGTGGACTGCTCATGACTAGCATCTTTTGTTTCACATGAATTGACTTTATGTTGGGTAAAAATTTAGTGGAGGCGGTCTTGTTTGGAGTCTAAGCTAAAATATTTGTTAGTGGTAGAAATAGAGTACAATATCAACTGGTCTATCTACCAAAGTCAACAAGATATTTTAGCTATGTCATGGACATTTGGTTGCCGTATGTGGCACAAGAACATGTCACTGAAATGTTTCCTCTTGGCAAGGGGTTTAGTGACAAAAGATTTTGTTGTGTGCAACTAAAAAGTTTTCTGATGATTGTGGCAAGAGTTTAGAAAATGCAATGCTTCAGTTTTTTGCTACTTGAGAGAGGGGTTGAGACCATGGGAGTGGAGGAGAGGATGATGCCAGAAGCTTGGTTTGGTGCTTCTTGAAGCACACCGTTTTGGACAGAATCCAAAACTTGTAGGATTAATTGATATACATGCAAACTAGGTCATATATCGACGTTAATAAAAAAGAAAAGTGTTAAAGAGTCTTAAATACTGAAAAGTGATTGCATGTAGATTTGTTTCGTGCAATTGAGTGCTACAGGACCAATCATACTACTATTTTTTTCATTCCTATAGGATGGTTTATCATCAAGTTCACAGGGAAGCATAAAATTGATCTATTGAAGAACACCCTCTGGTACAGCTCAGCTCGGAAGATGGTGATTTGTCGTGGGCCATTGAAATATTGTACCAACACATTCAAAGGCATCGCATACTTTTGGAAAAGTAGAATACAATGAAGCTAATAATAAATAGTAAAAGTTTCTCCAACAAGCCATGCATGTATACGTGAAGAAAGGCCAGTTTTCTTGGTGTTTCCATTAATGAAAATAGAATTAAAGAGACGCATGCAGTATCCTCCATGGCATTGTACGTTGCTAACCGAATCTGATTCCACAACCCACTTAAGCTGACTTGCCAATGATGAGGGAGCATTAATCTCTAATGCTTTCTTATGGGGAAAATTCCAGTCTAATTTGATTCCATGCCCTCATGCATGCAAGAGAAAATGCACTAGAAATGACATGTTGGTTCCTGAAACATACACATACGGCGGAAATTGTATTTTTTTTTAAAACGTTTTGGGAGTCCTAAGTATCTCGAAGGTAGAGTTTATATAAAAATTACTTGAAAAAAAAATCAGTTTTGAATATTCATTTCAATGTTGTGTCGTCATTGTTAAGGAACCATCTTACTTAAAAGCTCAAGTTGTTAGGTTAAACCCTAAAATATGATTTATATTATTATGTAATGCACCACCTCAAGTGAAAACCTTTTGAACTTAAAACTTACATAGACCTACATTATCTTGTACTTGATTTTTTTTATCAAATAGAATGGGGGTGGTGAGATTCAAACTTGTGATCGCTAGGTCAACAAGGTTCTGATACCATGTTAAGGAACCATCTCACCTAAAAGCTCAAGTTGTTAGGTGATGCTCTAAAATATGATTATATTATTCTCTAACAGTCACAAACCCTATGTCATCTAAGTTTTCAATCTCTAATGGGAAACCACGCAAACCACTAGTAATAAATCTATTAAACTTTTTTAGGAGAAAGATTGATATACCTTAAAATGAATGTTAGATCGTTTCTCTTTGTATTTTAGGTGTATATGTACTTTACTATACTTATATTTTTTCACATCTCTCACAAGAAATAAGACAATGTTTTATTTAGAAGGAAACTTAATTTCTTTATATATGGTAATATATAACTTCGTCTCCCCTAATAAAATTATGATTATATAAGTCAAAAGTCACTGTTTAATATTAAGGTCACTAGAAAACTTAAAGGTCTGCAAGAGTCTAGGTAAGAGAACTTGTTGTGTGAGAAGAAGACGCATCACCCTCAGTACATTATCCAAGGTAAGTTGCAGTGTTGTTTGATTATTTTTCTAGATCAAATTTTTATCTGTTGGCCTGTTTTTAAGTTCAAGATAAATATCTCTTTGTGAGAGAGTCTATACCTTATTGCGTTAAAAACCTAACTATTATAACACCCAAATTTTAGTATTGCATTTATTTTTTATATTTTTAATACCAAAAGGCATACTTTACAATGTAGTTTTACACCTAATTTATTAAAGTCTACAACTAATTCCTAATATTTTGAATATTAATTAGACATGATGAAAGATTTTTGATGTTTTAGCCAAACACAAATGCATAGTCATAATTTGATTACGATATCTATTTTAGCACTTTAAAACATGAGAAAGATCGATGTAGGTTTTTTAAAGAAAATATTCTCAGAATTATTTTAGGATTTGACTGTATGCATGACAAAAAAGCATTTGTTTTATTTTTCTTAAAGCAGGGTATTTTTAGATTTGTTCTGTTTGTTTTTGGAAATTTCAGAGAAAATTAAATATTTTGTATGGGGTTTGTATTTTATAGTGTAAGTCTACAACCTGGAATTGAAAAACATTTGCAAAAAAACATGTGATAAAATAATAAAATATTTTGGAATAACCCTTGGAATGTATTTGATGTTTTTAATCTTGATGGTTTTAGAGAAAACCATGTATTTTTAATACCTGATCTGTATCTCATAATGAAGTTTACAACCCGATATTATAAAAATTATTTGGAAAATATACAAGAAAATTATAAACTGTTTTTTTTTTTTTTTTTGCCCTGGTGAATTTCTTCAATTTGACCCCTAATTGACGATAAACTTTTTATTTTCTTCACATTTTGCCTATGATTCAATCAATTGACTTGGTAAAAATTAAATTTAGTCTTCTAAAATTTCAATATTCTCCATCAATCCAAAATTAGGTCCCAAACTTAAGTTTTCACCAATTACATCCCAAATAAATAAAAAAATGAACAATTTAAAGTGTAATTAAGTCCTTGCCCCTAATTAAATATTTTAATTGGACTAAAATTAATTCTTAAACATAAATAAACTCTTAATTTGTCCAATAATTAAATCAAATTGGCCTATTAAAAATCAAATTATGCCAATGGATTTAATATTTACATAGATTTGTCCAATAATCATTTATTTTAGCTTTGAATTTGCTTTGTTTCTTTAGTCTTGGACACAATGAGGCATGATCGGACTCTCAACTTTGCCTAAAATCTTCGACTTCATTTTTTTCCTTTTTTACAATGCAAGTCCCTTTTATTTTTATTTTATGTTGTTTTTATTTTTATTTTTGGTGAATTTGAAGAATAACCCACTGACAATATGTAAATTACAGATGAGTTAATTCCATCAGTAATATGAATTTAATCATTGATAGAATTACAAATCATCTTTTCCATCGATGATATGCTATAATTATTATTTTTTGATTAGTGCATTTCTACCGTACATAATTATGTTATTAAATTTTTTCTTATCAATATTTAAATACTGATATATTATTCTGTCACTATTATGCTAGATTTTGGTCGGTGTATAAAACTTTGAACATGGGAACTATTTAATTCATTGAATGAGTAATCAAGTGTTTTCTACTTTTATTGGGTCCATGTTTATACTTAAATATTATAGCCACAACTTTCTTCTATGGGTTCCACAAGCCATCGAATGAATAAAGGAAAGGATCGAGGGAAGGTTCCTGGAAATCTCCTTGGTGCTCCACAAAACTATCCAAGCTTTTAAAGAAGGTAATTAGTGAGGTGATCAACCAAACTATCCCGTGTGTATATATATATTGTTGTTTTTCTAAAAGTTAACTTTTTTTTTCTAAAAAAAGGTTTATAATTATAATTATAATTATAATTATAATTTTTCTGGTTTATTCCAATTACATGATATGAAATACGGGTTTGATAAGATATTCTTTGTTGACTCGACCTTAATTACTAAAATTACAAGTTTATCATGTTCACTCAAGTTGATCATGATCAGTTTTTTTGTGTCTTTTTTTATCCATTTTGTTCTTTCATATTTAATAGGTTTTGAATTGAGAAACATTATTTGTCCTCTTTATTTTTTTTTCAATATTTCCTAATCACTTTTTCTTTTTTGTTTGTTTTCTTCAAATTGAAATAGACTCAGCTTATTCAACTTATTGGGGTCTATAACCACAGTGCATGTTTACCCTAAAGTTTAGAAAAAACCAAAAAAATTGTCGTGTTTTTTATAGTCCTTGTCTTTGAATCTTGCTCTTCTTTAATAAATATATTTTAACTGGCCATTAATTTGGCTCTATAAGGGGGTGATGGAAAAACATGGGGAAAAAAGAAAGAATAACACCATAGCAAATCATATTAATTTATTCTTTAGTAAACAATGATGAGTGACGTGATGAACATTATATTTTCCCAACATATTTTAAAGTTTCTTTTTTAATAATGCCTTTCTTTAATTTAATGTCTTTAACATTATTATATATATTCATTACAAGTAGATAACCCAGAAATTAGGTTGAAATTCTTGTTTCGATTACTGAAGGCAATGAAATAAAGTCTTGATTCACCGAGGACATGTACTTTCTGCCTGTTATGTTGTACATCCTAGAGGGTCCAACCAAGCTTCTAATAATTAATAGTAACTCACCATGTCATGCTCGAATTCTATCATAGTTTTCATAATAGAGGATAAAAGAAAGTTCCATCTTACTATGGTGAAAACTCGTTTGATTTTTAATTGATTTGGCTAAACCAAATCCATTTCTTACCATGCTAATAAATGATTAAAAATAAAATCCATAAATTAATTTAATAACCCATAAATTTACTTATTACTCAACAACTAAACCTTGTTTTTGGATTAATTTCTCACAATTATAAATACTGATTTTAGAAAATAGTCGAATCCCAACCTCATTATCTTCTTAGATCCCTACGTATAGGTCCCCTTTTGACTTTTTGACTTTCCAATTAAGTCAATGACTTGAAAAGTAGTCTATTTTGAACTTATATGGTAGACTGCTGGCACTCAAAATTTATCTATCCAAGTAGACACTCTGATACAGCTCACCCGGGAATTGATTGCGAGGGTGATGTTTTGTGGGCCGCTGAAAAATTGTACATTGAATTTACCGGCCATTAAAATCATGGCAAACTTTTTCTAAATATCCAATGAATGTATTCGATGATGACAAAATTGATCTTCAAAAGACTTGTTTGAATTCAAACTTCTATTTTTCTATCATATTTATAATTTTTTTTTAATTGTGATATGTGTGTCAATAACTCGATTAAAACTTGATTTAATTCATAAAGTTTTCAGGAATAGTTACACTAATAGAAAAAAATTAGATTCGAGAAAATCTTAACTTTTTTTAGATATTTTTTGTAGGTCGGGTTAAGCAAATAAAATTCTTATCATTCTAAATTTTTATAAAATAAACACGTTCTAACTCAAACTCAAGACCTATAAGATAAAGTCTTTGTCACATGGTTAAATATAATTTAAGAAATATTACCTATTGATTACTAAATAGTGTAAGAAAATACAAAAAATTCAGGGACACTTGAACGTGATGATGACGAAACAGCTGATGGAATGGTGGAGTGAGAGTACAATCAGGGAGGACTAAGGTTGTGTAGGCAAATGGGAAGAATTTCAATCTTTATATATATATATATATATATATATATATATATATATAAAGATTCATGCTACACACACACATCAAGATGTGTGTGTGTGTGTCTATATATATATATATATATATAGCATGAAGCATCTCTCTCTTCTCTCATTCCCTGAGTTTGTTTCTTGAAAAGGAATGGAACAAGTACATCTCTTCACGAAGAAACTAAAACCAACCCATATCAGCCATGCTCTTTCATTCCCGACGCATGCCCTCGAGGCCTTCTCATTTCCTGAAGGAGCCCATACGACGAGATTTGAAGCAGTCGATTCTACTGATAATGTATGGGGGTTTTGTTTATCAACCCGTCTGACTGGAGCACACCCAAAACCCGTTCTTCTACGCTCTTCTTGGCGTCGTTTCGTAGAGGAAAAAGGCCTTGTTCCCGAAGACAGGGTTGCTTTCTTCATGGAGAGATCAGATGAAGCTAATGGCATGATCAGGAGGTACACGGTGAGAGCTCAGCGAAAGGTGATGATCTTGATGGGGCAAGATATTTGGGTTGATGTCGAGGATCTTCCCCTGTACGGTCTTTTGAACTAGCAGTTAATTCTTCATGGTAATGTTAATACAATAGATCTTGGACTATAATTATGTTTAATAGTTTGCTTAGCAGTAATCGATGTAAACTGTTGTATAAATGTGTTTTCCTTTTGGGCTACAATAACTCTGTAATTAATATCTTGCTTGGCTTCCAAGTTTCCTCCCTCTTCTTCTTACTGTTTGCATGCCCCTCGGTGCCCTACGAGCTTCGAAGAGAAAGGGTACGATGAAAGGTAATAAAAATAACTCGAGATAGTATCAGACAACTTCGTTCTACCGAATTATTGACAGGAGGCTGTTCCCGTTGGAGACATCAAGTGTTACTGTCTCTGCCTCACTTGACTAGTCTCATTTTTTGCAATACCATGAACATGTTATTGTAAGAATCTATTTGAATTTAAGGTCAAATTTGGGTAAAGCTCTGTCTGTTTATGGATATGGAGGATGTGGATTGAATCGGAATCAATATTGAAGTGGTTAAATTAAGTTATTGAGTTACATTTTGAGTAATTGGTCCAACTCCATCTCACCAAAGAAAATTCTTTTTTAAAAACTAAAACAATATTGCTTTACTGATAATTCAAAATTACCCCATATCTTAATTTAACGAGCGCAGCCCTTTTATGGGTCAACTCATAGATTGAGCTTGTTGAAAACTGGTGGTAATGGCAGCAGCGCGTGTGTGTAATTACATTTGAAATTAAAAAAAAAAATAGTTCTATGATATAAGTAAATGATTGCACGTTAAATTAATGAATTATAAATTACTAAATATTTTTTTCCTTTCTCTATATAATTACTTTTAAAGAAAGATTTCACTTAAAATTCAATTCATAAAGAGATATTAATTATTTCACATAAATCCAAAATTTAAATCATAAGTTAAGCTTGAGTCAACTATATCGTTTCAAAAAAAAAAAACATTTAAAAGTTAAAACGAAAATGGTCGGCAGAGATCCCAAGTCTGGAACCTTCCTACTCATCCAAAATGAAATAATTCACCATTTCAAGGTTTAAGGTTGATAACTGTATTGTATTACACAGAGGAAGATCCTAGTGATTGTTTTGGCCATTGCAAACTCTGATGTATCTCAGCTGTTTTTTTCCCTCTTATTTTTGTTTTTTAAATGAAAGGAAAAAATCTATCAAGGAATGGGAGAAAAAATTGAAATTCATGATTAAAAAACCTAGAAAACACTGTAGGCCCTCTAACTCTGTAAATCTGACAACTCTTTTGCACCAGACACAAACAAATGCACAATTATCTCTTACTGCTGAATTACTAACCACCATACAAGTTTCAAAGGGTCTGTGCATTAGAAAGTTAGAGCTATCCCAGGCCACTGCATACAAGTTGAGAGCTTACATCAAATTATCGTTTATATGTTCTTCAGTACTTACACTTGACTGATGTACAAGTCTAGTAGAAAGGAAGTTATGGGGCTACCTTGAGAGTTGGGATAGAACAAGGCATGGAATTCTAAAATTTCATTCTGAAGCCATTCTCCAGCATCCTCCGAGACTGATCAATTCTTGTGATTTATAGAACAGAGAAAGGAATACAAACAGGCTGTCTTTTTGCTCTAAATCCAAATCCAACCTTGGCATCCCTGAAATGGAAGATCTCATTAGAAATTACAAGGGTAAAACAGAACAAAGATGTGCAATTGAGTAGTTTATAATTTCAAATTCCAGTTGGAGCCTTTTCAGTTTTTTATGCACAGTATTTTTTATAATGTTGCCAGATGATCCAATAACAATCCCTTGGTAAGGTTCTAAAGGGACCAATGACTTCATGCTGAACGTAACATCAGACATCTCGAACTACCACTTCCATGTGAGCTACACCCCATGAAGGATCCATATACCTTTTCCTTCATCATTTCCCCCTCTCTACTTTGGTGTCTGAAAACAACAAATCATGCAGAATGCGACACTTTAATGAATCAAACATAGTCCATCATCTCCATGGTTGGATGGCATTCACTTCATCAATGTTTGCTTAACACAATCCACCATCAATGGTGGCATTACTAGTGTAATAATAAACTCAACATGCTCCATCATGACGACATCACAAAATTTCTAAACACCATTGCTATAATAATTAAATCATATATAGCACTAATCAATTTTAAGAACTCGATCTCTTCCGTATGATTTCCATAGATCTGCAATGAGAAACTTAGGTAACAATTTATGTATGTATATCACTAATAGTTAGCGATAAATTTTCCATCTTATTTTGGAATCACCCTCATGAGATAAAAAGCAATAGTATACCTCCATTTTACAAAGGTTCAATATAACCACACATTCCCCCCTCTCAGCAGCAATAACAAGTGAGGCATGTAACTAAACACAAAAGAACATAAACTACCTACCTCAAAAAGATGATATAAGCAGCAAACATTAAGGTTTCAAAATTCATTATCGTCACTCAGTTACGTCACTCAGTTCCTCAGCAAAGAATTCCCAGATTTTATGATCCAGGACACTTAAGTCATCAAGATCTGCAATGGCGAGCAAGTAATGTGTGAGCTTCACTAGCTCCAGATCATTATCTCGGTTTGCATGGGCCTTACGGAATGGCCTGATTACCAAACCATTTTGGAGATTCATCATGAAATTTCTTTGCAGATCATCAAACATTATGGTGTTTTTTGAACTGTAAAACTGAACCAACAACAGAAAAAAAAACGTACATCAAATTGTGGTTCTTGACAGTTAAACTTCATGCAAGAAACAAAATGGTTCCATTTTCTCCCCGGTATATGAAAAATATTAAAACATGATGCAATTCAATTCAGTATGTCACTGTTATCTGGGTAACACATATAATACACACACATGTCTTAAAATTGCACCTCTGGGAATTTAGCCCAAATCAATCCAAGCGGCTTGCATTCAAAGATTCCACAAGACTCTGACTGAACTGTAATCATTGCCAAGTGGTCTAAAAGTGCTGTGATTTTGTAGTTAGGATTGTCGAGGACACCCAACTGTCCCATCTTCAGTTCAACCCGCTTCATGCTGTAGAAAAGAGGTACAGTTAGCATTTGACTCTTTTGGAATTTTATATTGTGTTAGTCATTTTAGTTTTTAGTATTATTTAGGAATATTAATATTTACAATTTAGTAAGAAAGTATGAATGTTGAGATCTTATTTAGTGTGTTTTCCAATTTTTATGTTTTAATTTCTAGTGCTACTAGGATCTACTTTTCCTATTTCTATTTGTTTGGTGCCAATAAATATGCTAGTTGTGTTGTGAACATTGATTAATCAAATAAATTGAGTTTTTCACAGAATTGGTTCTCTTGAATGTTTTGTTCATGTGTTCACAACTGTCTCTACATCACTTCATTTCTTGGGCCTGGGAAGTGGAGGATAATAAGCTGAAAGCCAGGGCAAAGAAAGAGAAAATCAAAGTAAATTGAGGATCTGACCTGGTTGCAGACCATATCATTATGTCATACTCTGCATAAACAGCAGTGAGAAACTCATGAAGATCTGCACCAGATGACAAGATTAGAAATTAACAGTTACAAAAAATTCCTACAACGTAGACACTTACATGGGCGCATGAGTTCAAGTGGAGTCTCTGCTGTGGATCGGTGATCAAACAGCGTATAGTCAATATCCAGAACAAGCAGTTTCTTCCCTGGACGACATGGGTTTTTAAGTTCAATCTACAGATCAGAACACAGCAAAAATGGACATTACTCACAAGCTTTGTGCAGAAAAAACGATGTATCAAATCATGCATTCAAATTAATGTCAGTTTAGAAGTGCCATGCCATACTTGTAGATAAAACTCATCCGTCCTTGTTTATGATTAGGTATGTAATAGGCACTTTTTATAATCTTCTATGCAAAGAAAACAAATGAAGGAAATATAGAGGAAAAGCAGCTTGGCTACTATATTCACAAAGCACCAGGCACCACTCATGCACCAGCTAGATGAACATTTCACCTCAGCACAAATGCACTGAAAATCATAATTTTAAATAGAACTTGACATCAAATTTTATTACTTAAAAACCAAAGAACATATTATTTTGACTAGAAGCATTTATATATATATATATATATATATACAAACACACAGACACACATGAATATAAGATAACCAGATTAATCATGACAAAAAGGAAAGGTTCAACATATGAAACCAAAGAAAATTTTCAATTCTGTAAAAAAACCTGGCAGCAGATAGACAGGAAGTACAGTTCTAATATTAGTAACAGAGAGCTGAATTGGCTATTTAGCAGTGGTAGTGTAGGGCACATTGAAAAGCTAGTAGAAACTCCATATATCAATTCCATATGCAGTCCTGTATTTTTACCATTTATTTCATCTGGAGAATAGAATCACAAATTTGGAGTTCATGCAAAGCTTTATACCCCTTGTCTTTAACAAAAAAAAACAGATAATTTTCATTAAAAAAAGGTGATAAAAAGATAGGAGTATAACCACCACCCTTGACAAGAAAAAAGGTTAATACAAAATTTTGGTTGTGTTAAACATCCCAGTAGAGAAGCTCCACTGAGACCCTGCAGCTTTACTGCATAACAAGGTTCAGAAAAATAATATATATCATGCTACAGATGCTTCATAAGGAATAGTAATATTAGCCATGCATTCAGCATCTCATGTCACTAAAACTAAATAAATTGGTGTCCTACTAGTTTGAAAAGGTTGAGTGGCATCATTACTGCCAATCTATATATTGGCACGGGTTTAGCTTGAGGATGATAGGCATGCTTTAGGAGAAAGTGAGCAACAAGAGGATGATAGGTGTGTTTTAGGAGAAAGTGAGCAACAAACAAATCATTAAATAAAAAGGTAAAATGAGATTCATCAAGCTATAGGATAAGGTGAATGACAAATGCAGTGATATTTTGACACCAATGTTTCATGGACAAATCACATAGGAAGGTTTAGATCTCTTAAAAAGCATACATGTACATGAGTGTTACGCATCCAAAATCAAAAGATAAATCCAAGCAGTTATTATACTCCCGTAGAACTCCCAAGGTACAATTCACTTAATTAATTAACCAAGAGTTTTTTAAAGATGACCTCGTATTGATCAATACGCCTCCTCAGTTTCTGCTTATTGACTTCAACATCTTCAATGTCAACCGCTTCATCTTGCCCAAGTTCAAAATCATCAATAATCTCTGGAGAGTCCATTTGATTCACTATTATATCATCTTCAGCAGTTCTGTAGTGGTATTTAGTATCCATTTCAAATGGAATTAAAATTAAAAGATTAATAATCTCTTATGATTGACATCGCAATATAATAAATTGAAGATGTCAATAATATCTTATGATTGACATCGCAATGTAGTAAATTGAAGATGTCATTGACGTATCAAACTGGCTCCTTGTCATTACAAACTTAAACAAATGTGATGTGACTTTATTTTATAGGAACAGCAAATTCTTATATCGGACAAATTCAAACTATAGCAAGCTAGGAAGAATTAAAATTCATTCCAATGTAGCAATGTACACCTTGTATCATGCATTCTGCTTCCACCATTTTTTTAAAACAAGTTGCTAGGAATAAAATGCTGAAGCTATGAAAATGTACAAAATCTCACGGTAGAATGAATGAATAATCTATACAGCCCTACACTCTATTTGCTGAAATTTATAGCAGTTATCATAGTTACATTCTGCATATTCTGTATCACAGAGGATATGCACCCTTATTCCATCACTGCCTTTGTCAATAGTTTAATTTTCGGTCCAAATGACTGCTATGTGCTATGCTAAAATACCATTACATATTGCCAATGCGATACTAATTTAGTGAGGAAGACCTTAAATTGAAGAAGGCTTGACTACCGAGCAAGTATCCTAGAAGAAAAGGATAAAAGGAGAATAAAAAGCCTTACATGTTCAACTCCAACCTCCAGCAGGACTAGACTCTAAAAGATATCATGTTCAGAAACAGTAAAGCATTCATTAAGGGGTGGAATTAATTAAATTAAATTAATGCTATTACTGACTTTTTAACTTGGATTTCGAACATCTATATTGTGAGAATCAAACCATTTTTGATACTAATAAATAAGAATCCGGTGCTTCATTTTGCGAAAGAACTTGTCATCCTCCGGTGCTTTGTTCATGACACTGTACCATACAGCAACGTCTATTAATGCAGTGCACAAGGATTCAAGTAAGTAATACCATTTACCTAGCAACAATTTTAAAATCCTCCCGAGTACTTCCTAGGAACCTGTCAAATTCTCTTCAATCAAAAAGCCCCATCAATCTACTTCCTCGCCAATTCTTATCTTTACTCAACTCTTCCTCAGAAGTTCTTTATTAGTTTTCTAGCAAGATTCAGCCCTGGTCTTCCGGGGAGAATCCAGCAAAAGCTCTTCGTCGAAAGAGCTTTCACCATTGCAAAATTAAGATCGACTTTTTACACGTAAGGGACCAAGACTGGAACCGGGACCATAGGGGTCTGCTTCCCCTAATCCTTTATAATTGGTTCTTGAGCTAAGAAACATAAGCTTTGCCAAGACAGTAGCTAAACCACTTTCTCTTAGTTCTTTCTAAGTAGGCAAACAACTGCAGACACAAAAAAGCTGTCTTTTCCACAGGAAATTCTGAAAACTCACAGAAACCACTCCATTTTACAAAAACAAAAACCCCATAAATCAACACAAGATCATCATCAACAAAAACCCATCAAGAAACAAGCACATAGATCACTAAAGAAACCAATTTTTGCTTAGTCTTTGGTATGCAAAGAGAGAGGGAGAGATTGTTACCCGATCATGGTCATCTTGAGAGAGGATTTGAGGGGTAATTGAGAGAGAAAAGCGAAGTCATCGGCGAGTTTCTTACTAATTTTCGGGTAAAGAAGCTTTTGTCTCTTGGGCAAAACGTTGGTGAGTTCGCAGATACGGCGCTTCAACCCGGCTACTGAGTCGTCGCCACAGACTCGGACAGCGTACTCCTTTCCGCTCCATTTAACAGTCAGCGTTAACTCTTCTTCTGTCGCCGACGAGGTTAGTGAAGCAGAAGCAGCCATTTTGTTTTGGGTCTCTTCTTCACTCCGATTATCTCCGGTTCCAGTCTCCCCTCCTAGGGATTTGGAAACCAATTTAAAAGCATTTTTAAGAAAAATGACTTTTTAAAAAAAAAATATATATTATTTTAATATATTTATAAAAGAAAAAACAACTTCGTCTACACTATCAAACACCACCGTGAGGTGGTCATTGTTACCTAGTTTAAAGGTGTTTATGGTGATTATGGATGCTTTACTCAAGATTGTAGCTTTTTTAAGGAGATTATGGATGCTGTGGAGTAGAAGAGATGAGCTTAAGCTAACGAAGCTGTTACTGTTTACATTATTGAGAGGAAGATGCTACAAACGAAGCTGTTACTGTTTACATTACTGAGAGGAAGATGCTACAAACGAAGCTGTTACTGTTTACTTTAAATTTTGTCCAATTCGAATCCGGACGTGCACCTCCGTTATAACATGGGATAACTAAAATTTCACTCGATTGAACCCACGAAATACACTTTCTAATATAATTTTCTCGCATAAAAAACACGATGGTGTTGATAGAGAGGATGTCACAGTGTTTGTGTAGATGAACTATTTCCCTTTGGCTTTTTCTTCTTCTTTTCTGTTCCAAATCCTGGAATGGGAAGGCTTTGGGGCTTATGAATTAATGGGATCTCTACCATTAATGACGGTGAATGAAGCTTGGTCATTCAATAGAGCTTAGAGAAAAAGTTTATCCTTCTCTGCAACTCACAATGGGAGGGCCGAAACTGTTTTTGCAGGCAGAACAATGTTGAGTAGTGTTCTTAAGAGACAATTTGCAAGTGTTTTTGGTGCTATTAGAGTAGGATTTTGTCCTAGAGTGAAGTATAAACATCTAGGTATAAGTTGGAACAAGGTTTGTGTGGTATGAACAAAGTCTTGTACTTCACTGCAATTGGTAAATGGAAGAGCAAGGCTATTTTTGCAGACATTACTTTGATTTTCTTGCAATTTTGTCATTGATTCCACCCTAAAAGATCATTGCGCCAGTTTGACTTGTAAATATTAAACTTAGTCCTCTAAAATTCCTATCTTTTCAATTAAACTCAAAAAAGTTTTCAAACTTATATTTCATCAACTAGGTCCCTAATAAAACTAATTTGACCCACTAAAAGTATAATTAAGTTCTCACACCTAATTAAATTTGTTAATTTGACCCAAATTAATTTTTAAACATAATTAAACTTTTAGTTGGGCTCATGATTAAATAAAATTGGCCCACTAAAAATCTAATCAAGTCCTTCAACTTAATTTTTATACAGATGCATTCAATAATCATTTAATTTGATGTTGAATTTGCATTGTTTTTCTAATCTTGGATAAAATGGGAGCATAGTTATTTGAAACTCTTCTCAATTTGCTCTTATCAAATTGTCAATATTTTTTTATTATTTTCAAAAGAAAAAAGATATTCTTTTGGGGAACCAAAATTAGTTTATGATAGTTTGCAACTTCTTAAACAAACTTTGTGTTTACACATACATTATCTTCAATTTTGCAGCCACTAGCTTAAAACTTATTATAGTCAAATCAAGTTTTGATTGGATCGAGAACTGATCTGTTAGGTCGATCAGGTTTGACTATGTCAACTCTTATCTAATTTAATTTAAAATTCAAATTGATTCTCAGGTTGATAGGTCGCTGAATGGACCCACCAGAATAAGTCAGATTTAATAATACTACTTGGATGTAAAAATTATGAATTATGTTATCTATATAAAAATATAAAACATGATTTTCAAACCACCATAAATTAATGAAACAAAATAAATAATTTTTTTAATATGGATCGAAACGGTTTACTTCATTATCAATATCAATATTCACTTCATAGGATTGCCACCATTTACAATAGAATTCTACCATGTAGATGCTATAAACACCTAAAGACATTGAATATTGCGGGGTTTTTTTTTTTGGTTAAGTTGGTTATATACCAATATGGGAAATGACTTTATTAACAAAATACATAAAAAATTTAATATGTATCAAAAAGGTTTATTGAATTATCAATATCAGTATTCACTTCATAGGATTGCCACCATTTACAGCAGAAATCTACTATGTACATGCTCTAAACATCTAGAGATATTGAATATTGTGGTTTTTTTTTTTTTTGTTAAGTTGGTTATTTGCCAATACGGGAAATGACTTGATTTTTTAACAAGCAGGACAAAAACATAAAACTTGATATATGTTTCGATCTTCTTTGCAAAATCATTCAATCACATATAAAAGTGAGTCCTCTCAAATACCAATGATACTAAACTGGGTGCCGCAAGTAAAATCAAGACTCAATTACTCCAAAACTTAGCCCGAGCGTGTTGATCTCAGAATATTTGAGCAATTAAATGTGTACTTTCATTAAGAGAGGATTGGCTATTTAATAGCCTTACAAACGGAAGCAAATAAACTGAATAAGTAAAACGTGCCCACTCCTTTGTGACGTGGAGAGCAACGTGGACAGTTAACAATAAAGAAACACTACAGCTAAGCAAACTACAGCTAAGTGATCCTATACAATAGGAATTATTAACAAACCAGTTTGACTGGTAAACCAAATCCTAATATTTAACATCCTCTCTTAAACTGAATGCCAAGTGCATCAGTTTACATTTGACATAGAGCAAACTCCCATCAGACCCCGTAACTTTACGAAGGCATCATTCTTCAAAGGTTTGGTCATTATATCCGCAACTTGACTTTGAGTTGGACAGTGTGTTACTTCTATGATGCCCATGCTAGTAAGCTCTCGAATAAAATGAAAACGAACATCAATATGCTTACTACGTCCATGTAAGACTGAATTCTTGCAAAGCTTGATGGCAGAACTATTGTCACAAAGAATCGTTGTAGGACCTTCTTGATGATGTCCCAGCTGCTGCAAAATTCTCCGGAGCCATATTGCTTGACAAGCACAGGATGTTACTGCTATAAACTCAGCTTCCGTGGTGGACAATGTCACTATGGGTTGTTTCTTTGAAGACCATGAGACAACTCCTGAGTTTAGCATGAAGACATAACCGGACGTGCTTTTCCGATCTTCAATATCGCCAGCGTAGTCACTGTCGGAATACACATTAAGTCCTTCAAGTCCTCCTCTCTTGTAGAATATCCCATAACTGACCGTCCCCTTTAGATATCTGAAAACCCTTTTTGCAGCCATTAAATGCAGTTCAGTGGGGCTTTCCATGTACCTGCTGAGAAGACTTACGACAAACATCATATCGGGTCTAGTAGAGGTCAAGTACATTAGGCTACCCACAATTTGTTTGTATAGTGTGCTGTCTATTCTTGATCCACCATGATCCTTGCAAAGCTTCATACCAGGCACAATCGGAATATTCACAGAATTGCAAGCATCCATTTTGAACTTCTCCAGAATTGATTGTGCATATTTCTTTTGCCCAACAAATATTCCATTTGAACTTTGCAAAACTTCAATACCCAAAAAATATTTCATCCGCCCCAAATCAGTCATGTCAAATTCATTCATCATGGAATGCTTAAACTCATCAAACATATTCACATCATTACCGGTGAATATTAAATCATCAACATAAAGGCATACGATCAAGATATTACCTCCATCTCCTGTTTTTATGAACAATGTATGTTCATAAGGACATTTCTTGAAGCCTTGACCAGCAAAGTATGATTCGATTCGGCTATACCAGGCGCGAGGAGCCTGTTTGAGTCCATAGAGTGCTTTCTTGAGTTTGTATACCATTTGCTCTTTTCCTTTCTTCTCATATCCAGGAGGTTGCGCAACATAAACTTCTTCATTTAACTCCCCATGCAAGAATGCTGATTTCACGTCCAATTGATAGATGACCCATCCCTTTTGAGCTGCCATGGAGATGACTAATCGAATGGTATCCAACCGAGCTACCGGTGCAAAGACTTCAGCATAGTCTATGCCATGTTGTTGCGTATATCCCTTTGCTACGAGACGGGCTTTGTGTTTATCCACCTCACCATTCTCATTCAATTTTGTCTTGAATATCCATTTAACTCCCACTACTTTTCCCCTTGCAGGCAGCATGGTGAGTTCCCATGTATCATTCCTTTCAATAGCATTCAATTCTTCTTCCATAGCCCTCTGCCATATGCTACTCTTCACTGCTTCGGCATAGGTCAATGGATCATTATCTGCATACAAAGCAAAAAATGCAAAGTCATCTGCTTCAAGTTGTTGTTCACTGCCACTGCCAATGTAATCTTGCATCCAACGTGGTGGTCTTCGCACTCTTCCTTCCTTTGTGGCTAATTCTGTAGGCAAGATTGTCTCGGCATGCTCATCATCATGCACGTGTCCTGCTTCACTGCTGCTTGCATTCACACTTGATTCTGCCAATATACCATGCACATTTCTACCTGCATTGACACGTGAGGCTGATGCTGCAACAACAACAGTGGATTCATCAGCAGCTGCTACCTCAACACCTCCATGCGTGTTGATTGGATGAGAATTATTGGCAGCAACAATATTTTCATCAATGCTTCCGTGATTTTCAAGTGCAAGAGCATGATCATCATCCCAGTCTAATTCAGCCATAACAGCTTCGGCATAGCTGTGATCCCAATCCCAGTGGCCTTCTTCTTCAAACTTTACATCTCTACTGATGACAATAGTTTTGGACAGTGGATCAAACAGCCTATATGCCTTTGCTTCCCCACTAACACCAAGGAAAACACATTTCAAGCTTTTGTCATCTAGCTTTGATCTTTTTGCATCAGGAATATGGACATAGGCTGTGCACCCGAAAATCCTAAAGTAGGATACTGAAGGCTTAATATTACTCCAAGCCTCTTCGGGGGTCACATTTTTGACAGCTAGTGTGGGACTTCGGTTTAGCAAATGGACTGACCAATTCACAGCTTCTGGCCAGAAATTCTTGGGAAATTTCTTCTCATTCAACATACTACGAACCATATTCATAATGGTTCGATTCTTCCTTTCCGCCACACCATTTTGTTGAGGTGTGTATGCTGCCGTAAGTTGCCGTCGTATGCCATGTTCATTGCAAAAATTGCTGAATTCATTTGACGTGAATTCACCTCCACGATCAGTCCTAAACCCACTCAAATACACCCCGGTCTCCTTTTCCACAAGATTTTTAAACTTTTTAAAGGTATAAAAAGCTTCGATTTTTCTGTCAAAAAATAGACCCAGACTTTACGGCTAAAATCATCTATGAAACTGATGAAGTACCTTTTGTTGCTGTTTGAAGTAGGCTTGATAGGTCCACATATGTCCGAATGCACCAGTTGAAGGATTCGGGTGGCTCTCCAGGTGCTGCTCTTCGGGAAAGGATCTCTTGCTTGCTTTCCAAGCATGCATTCTTCACACAGTGTCACAGGAGGCTTGATATTCGGCAATCCTTGCACCATGTTTTTTTGTTGAAGAGTTTTTAATCCATCATAGCTCAAATGGCCATATCGACGGTGCCAAATTCCAGCTGAGTCATCTGTCAAAGAGCTGTAGCAAGTTTGCTCTTCGGATGAACGTTGATCAAGTAGAATAAACATTCTATTTGAGGACATATTAATTTCAATAATCAGACCTCGATCGGGATGATAAACCTTGCATTTTCCATTTTTGATTAGAATTGCAAGCCCTTCTCTTGGAGCTGCCCTATACTCAGCAAATTACTCTTTAGCTCCGGTACATAGAAAACACCAGTGAATACCTGTGTATTTTCGTTGACTCTGATCCTTACGTTGCCTTTCCCCATCACTGCCATGCAAGAATTGTTCCCCAGTTTTACTTTCTCTCTGAAATTCTCATCAAGATCAGAAAAAAGTTCCTTCTTCCCGCACATATGGTTACTGCATCCTGAGTCCAAAAACCAAATTTCGGCAGGACTGATTTGTTGCTCTTCGACGTAGGCCATCAACAGCATTTCTTCACTTGTGTCGGCAAAGTTTGCTCTCAGTCCCTTCTTTGGACATTCATACTGAAAATGCCCAAGATCATGGCAATTGTAGCATTCCACAGTGGATTTGTCAAAGCTTGGCCTGTGACGTCCTCTTCCTCTTCCTCTGTAAATTCCACGTCCCCGTCCTCTGCCTCCAAAATTGGTGTCATAAGTTATCTTCAAGGCTTGTTCTTCTGCAACCGTATGATAATTCATACGTTGCTCATGCACCAAGAGGCTACTCTGCAATTCATCTATGGACATGACTTCCACATTATTTGATTCTTCAATGGCACAGACCACATAATCAAATTTTGGTGTCATTGACCGTAAGATCTTTTCAATTACAGCCACATCATTCATCTGTTCACCATGAATGCGTTTCTTATTTGCTATAGTCAAAGTACGAGCAACATAATCATTCACGGATTCACCCACCTTCATCTGCAGAATTTCCCATTCCTTCCGAAGTGCTTGCAACTGGGCACGCTTGACCCTAGCCGTGCCTTGGTATTTTTGCTTCAATGAGTCCCATATATCCTTTGCTGAGTCTTTCTTGAGAATTGTTTCCAGGAGGGACCGATCTATGGCTTGAAACAAATAGTTCTTAGCTTTGAGATCCTTCAATTTCTGATCTTGAATCACCTTCATTTGGGTCTCGGTGAGAGGTGCTCCTTCTGCTACTGTAGGCACTCCTTGTTCGATTAAAGGCCAAAATTCTTTCGAGCGAAAGAAATTTTCCATAAGCATGGACCAATGATCGTAATGTCCATCAAATTTTGGAATTGATGGCTGCACAAAATTCCCTTCTGACATTGTTCTCTCGGTCCCTCGTGTTTCCTCTCTTTCTCTCGTGTTTCCTCACTGTCGCTCGTGTTTCCTCACTGTCGCTCGTTTTGCCTCTCTGTCTCTCGTGTTTCTCTTTATCTCTCAATTCCTCTCTTAAATCTTCGGTTTTCTCTCAAACACTCGTGTAGATAGCTGCGGCTTCTCACAATTCAACTGCACACTCAGTGACACAAATAGAAGGCTCTGATACCAAATGTTGATCTCAGAATATTTGAGCAATTAAATGTGTACTTTCATTAAGAGAGGATTGGCTATTTAATAGCCTTACAAACGGAAGCAAATAAACTGAATAAGTAAAACGTGCCCACTCCTTTGTGACGTGGAGAGCAACGTGGACAGTTAACAATAAAGAAACACTACAGCTAAGCAAACTACAGCTAAGTGATCCTATACAATAGGAATTATTAACAAACCAGTTTGACTGGTAAACCAAATCCTAATATT